>CM051264.1:30606610-30624110 GCA_027921565.1 Artemia sinica
TGTAAAACTAGTCAAAGGCCATAAACCAAGAATTAAAGTTTTGACCAAGTTTTGGTTTATTGGTTTTGACAATAAACCAAGAGTTAAACTTACAAGCATGTTCCCGTTTTGTTTTGTTTACAGAAATGAATTAAAATACCATTGACTTTAGTGAAACAGCTCTTGGGTGACACCACTATCAGCAGAAACTCTACCAAATAAGGTTGATTTTTTCCAGCTAAAATCTATACTAATGACTAGGATTGACCTTTATTTAACAGAACTGTTGGCTCTTCGATCTTTACTCAGCTTTAAAACTTAAGAATGATTTAGCGTTTTGGTAAGAAAGCGGAAAAAATAAGAGAGCGTACGCGAACTTTCTAGACAGTGTGTGCACGAGAATCTTAGAGAGAGACTCCCTGTGAAGGCATACGAACTGCAAGCTTTGAGCTGCATTGAGCAGCGCCCATGCAGAGGATGCCTCTAAAACAACTTTTTTTTTTTTGCATATTGCTTGATACAGCTAGCCTACCAAGCCGTGGTTTTATTTTGTGATTTTAAAAAAAAATCTTCAATATTACAAAAGAACCTGAGGTTACAGGGTGTCCCGTGGCAACAGTCTTAAGTTCTCTTATCTAATATTTAAAACCTGTAACATGCTATTCATTTTTTTCTATAATATAATTTAAAACTTTTTAGAGAAATATCGCCAGTCCTAATCTTCTACAATAGTCTATAAGATCTATAAATACAAGTCTGAGAGATCTATGAGTCTATAAGTGCTACAAGATCTATCATATTTTTGAATGCATTTTTGTCGATGTCTTTAAATTCTGTTTTTTTACGGTAGAAAGTTCGGATTTAGTTTCAATGAGATGAAAGGGTCAATTTGATTTTTCGTTTCGAACATGCTTTGTGAACTGAGGTTTTTATCAGACTAAATGAGAATATTTGCAAGAACATCTAGCCTAAAATATATTGCGAATACCGAATGAAGAAGCAAATCAATTAATTTCAAATTAATTTATCTTCATAAAAAGCTATGAAGATTTTCAAGAGTTCAATTTATTTCGAGGATTTATCAGACTAAACATTTTCAGATGCGCAGCTGGGGGCCGAAAGTTAGATTTAACGCTAGAAGCACAAGCCAAGAAAACTTTCTACTAGGGGCCTGAATTCGTTAGCCAATTTTAGCCAATGCACAAACATTACTCGGGAAGCTCTCCACTGAGTACAAATTTCAATAAAAGTGAAACCAGTATCACTGGCTTGCTAAAGAAAATCGTCTTTAAACAGCTTTGTTTAGGACATTTTGTAAAATCTATTCATATTCCAAGGCTCGGGATAACCTAGATAACCAAGGAATAACCAAGGTCTCGGTTGACAAATGCACTTGACTCCGTATGCAGAATGGATATTTAAGTCAAATTGCAGTTGATAAGGCGCGGTGACTAACCGTTCTTTAATTTGAATTAGAAAAAATGTCAAAATATATAAAGACTAGAATGTTTATATAGAATGGAAAGACATAAAGACTGAAGAGTAGATTCTCATTTGTGATATTTCTTATAGTCAATTTACGATTTGATCAAATTATTTAGAAAATAAAGTAAGTTTTCCATAACACACAAAAAACCAAGGGATCGTAAGTTAGACTGGCAGTTACTTATTAATTAGTAGCTAATCTTCAAAAAATCATATACAAATTAAAAGAAATTGAATGGCTAATTTGTATATTTAACCATCAGTTATTGACGTTTAAAGATGTATAATGTATAACCAAGCTATTGACAGAATTCGAGCTTCGAAAAGGTGTAAAAAATAGCCATAGCTTCTTCTAGCATGGGGTCCAGGAAAAATATCTGAGTGAATTTATTCTCAAATAGTATTGAAATTTTAATAGCAATTAGGGAAAAGCTGAAAAAGCTGAGCGTAGCTGTGTGAAGCCACTGCAAAAAGCGACTTGTGATGTACCTTACAGTGCTTATTTGAATCGAATCTGACCTTTTTGATGAATTGTAAGGAACATTCTTCTGAGTAGCATCTTATCCTTCGTATTAGCATGGGAAGAACCTAAATTTAAACCACATGACTTTTAATTAACTAAAACGGGAAATAAAACTACCTTACCAACTAGCTAATCGGTGCAAAAGCAAAATATTTTCGATAGAAGTGTACCAAAGGAAGATAATAGTCATAAAGTTTAAAATGGAACTATATTCTTAACCAATACACATGGAATTTCTAAATGCCAAGTTTTCTTTTCAATAGCCTGAAATTCAACAAAGAGCCTGTTTTCTAAATTAGTTCTATAATTTTCAACCATATTTGAAGAAAACTGCTACTTTTCGGGCAAAACTGCAAATGTTGTGCAACTTCTGATGAATGTAATAATGCTGCAATGTCATTGATATATTTATCGACTGACAATCACCAGTCGAAGGTAATAATATGAAAATAATTATAATGAATAGGGGGTTAACTGGGGTCAAGCAGTTTAAAGTTTAACTGCTTGAGTATTCAAGCAGTTAGGTATTCGTAACTAACCTTAAAACCTGCATAGAAATGACAAAAGTAGTTGGCAAGATTGGGCTTTAAGAGATTCAAATAGCTCCTCAAAAGCTACTTATTCCTGGATCTCGAACAGCTTTTGCAACAGTAGAATATGTAGTCTAGACTTTCGCCAACATTCGCCCCATTACACTCACTTCTGTTTTTTCCAAACTTTATAAAGGTTTCCTCTGTGACTGGCTTAAGGATAAAATTTGTCCGCCCATTGACACCCGGCAGTTTGGTAACTTAAAGAAAACTTCCACCACCCGTTACTTTGTGCACTTAATACATACCATTGTTAGTAACCTTGATAAACCAAATGTTTGGCTGAACCTTGTCTTAGTTGATTTCCAAAAGGCTTTTGACCTGGTTGACCACACCACTCTAATTCGTTCACTACTGGTTAACTTTAAACTTGATCCTCTGTTAGTAAATATTGTTATATCGTTTCTTTCAAATAGATCTCAAGTTGTTAAATACAAAAATATTTTCTCTAATCCCCTCCCTATATATTGTGGAATTCCTCAAGGAACCTTATTGGGACCACTTTTATTTCTAGTCATTATTAACGATATTGGTAAGGACTTCCCCCAAAGGTGGAAATACGTGGATGACTTGTCGATCCTCGACGTATATCACAGGAATATTAAAAGTGACCCCCTTGAAATTCTAACCCACATTTCGGATGAAGCTAAGAACCTAAATATGAAAGTAAATTCCACTAAATCCAATATAATGACGATAAATTTCTTGAAATCTACTCCCGCCTTCCTTGACCCTATCCCCCCTGATATTTCTGTGTCTTTCAATAAATTACTTGGGGTTACAATTTCCTCTAATTTAAAGTGGGATATTCACGTGAAAGATATTGTCCGTAGAGCTAATGCGTCCATGTCTTTCCTTAAGCTCTTGAATAAATTTAACGTTCCCCCATCCCATTCTTTAAGGATTTATACTTCCTTTGTCCACCCGCATCTTTCCCTCCCCTTTTTATAATCTCTCTATTAAACCTTTTTAACACTATTTCTATCTCAATTTTTTTTTGGTTTTGTTTTAGTTTGTGCCTTTTTAACTGCCTTACATTTGACACTTTTTGTTTTTAGACTAATGAATGGCTTTGCCTTTCTGATATTGTTGTTTTTGGCATTTTTTAGCCAGTTTTTTAGTTGTTGTGCTATTTCTATGTTTTTTTTATTATATGACCCCGAAATGCAAATTCGGCCCTTCGGGGCTTGTGATAGTCATTTTTTGAAATAAATATCTTATCTTATCTAGATACAGGAGTGGCCTTAGGAATATCCTCCCCAAAGGTCAAATTCTGGGGAGAAATGTACTCTAACATGATTCATACATAGGTCAACCGGTTGAGCTAACTGTTTGAAGGTCATCTCCGGAGAGTTTCACTTGTTTATTATGGACTGTTGTCTGAAGGAGGAAGTCCCCTGACAACTTTCAAAGGCCAACAAAAGGCAATGCACTCTTACTTGGCATATCATTCCTAACGGGTTGCTACGGCAGATGTCCAAGACCACAAACCAATATATTAGAAATACTTGTACGACGGATTGAGTTAACTCACTGAAGATGAAGCACATGTTTAACTGGGCTTTCATAACTGGCTCTATACGTGATAGGTTATTTAAAGATCTTCAATAGTTTTGAACATGTATTATAATCGATTGCATGCCTGCCCATCTTAAAGCAGAATTGAAGGAATTGACCCCATGACTCTCTATTGCCCGTGACTGAGCCCACCATCAAAACCCAGCCCCTCCAAACCCCATCCCTCCCAAATTCTCCTTCTCCCTCCAACAGTTCTAACCCCTGAAACTCCCTCCAACCTCCCTTCCCTAAATTTTTAACTTGTGAATTTTTTCAACTTTTTTTCATGTTTTTAAAATACATTGTTTTTACTTTTAACAAAAAAATTATTATGACTTTTTTGTGGGGTATGAAATGAAGATGGCTTGTGTATGTCAGACTTGTGTAATATATGGCTTGTGTAATAATTTTTTTCCTATAAAAACATTTTTTGTAGTGAAATTTTTTTTTCAGGACTTCCTAAATTAGATTTTTCTAACTTATAAATTTTTCAAGTGTGAAAAATAATTCCTTTCTTATCAGAAAGCCACCACCCTCCCCTCCAACGTAACAAACTAACAACCCAAAATCATAGGTATCAGAAAACCAACACCTACGAAAGGCTAAGAAGCCAAGATTCAGAAGGCTAAGAACCCAAAAACAAACTAAATATCCCAAATCCTAAGTTTCAGACGAGTCAAACCACGAAAATCAACATCCCATATGAAAAGTTTCTGACCTTATCTGCAAATGAAAGCCTAAGAAATCTAGCTAAAAAAACCCTAATAGCAAAATAAAACATCCCAAGTCATAAGTTTCAGACGTTACACACAGTCAAAATATTAAAAAACGTAGCAGAGAAAGGCCCACAATTAGCAAACTAAACATCCAAAAAATGTTTTACACAAAAAAGACATACAAAATATTAGAAAATATAGCAAAAAGGCCAGAGATAGCAAACTAAAACATCCTAGACCACAAGTTCCTGAAAAGAAACTTACGAAATCCCAAGAAACATACCTCAAAGAATTCCAACTTAGCAAGCTAAAGATTTCCAAATTATAAGTTTCAAACAAAAAAAATACGAAAGCCTAAGAAACCTAGCTCAGAAAGCCCTGGAATAACATAAATAAACATTCCAAAGACAAGTAAAAAAAAAAGCAAACTGGAAATCCCAAATCATAAGTTCCAGACATTACCAACCAACGAAGGCCTAAGAAACTTCGCTCAGATAATCCCAAAGAGCAAACTAAAACATCCCAAGTCATGTTTCAGAAAACACACACACGAAAGCCTAATAAACCTAGCTCAGAAAGGCCAAATTAGCAGGATAAAGATCCTGAACCATAAGTTTCAGACGAGTCAAACCAAGGAAAACCGAAAACCCAAACTTAGGAAAACTAAACATCCCAAATCATAAGTTTCAGGTAACACACACCAGCCAACTAAACACATGACTGAACACACTGGACCTTTTAGTCCTTTTAAGTTAGATAATTTTAAGCTTAGTTGGCGTGCAAACTTAACCTAAATTAACCTAGCTTAGAAGGGGTGAGAAGCTAACTTGGAGAAATGTAACCTAGGTTAAAATAGTGAATGGCTAAGTTAGGCTAATCTAACCAAGGTTAACGAACCCTCTTATCTAACATTTGATTATGTTCACGTGTTTTTCTGACTTTATAAAAACTGTAATCGTCTGTTTAAAAAGCTAAGTTAAAGATTTGTAACTTGATATATTACGGCGTTTCCTTGTCTATTTCAAAGAGCTTTGATTGAAAAGTTAAGATTTGGAAGATTTAGGTATGATGTTTCATGGTGAGACGTGTGTGTTTGTGTTTGTTTTTTTCCAAGCTAGGTTTCTTAGCCTTGCGTAAGGTGTATGTTGTCTGATACCTACAATTTCAGATGTTTAGTTGGCCATGAGCTAGGTTTCTTAGTCTTTCGCAGGTGTGAAAAGTAGCACAGAAAAACCGGAAATAGCAAAAATAAACTGGTGCGTTTTTCTTGAATTTTAAGACTTAGAATATTTAGTTTGTTTTTTGTAGTTTGACTTGTCCGAAACTTGTAATTTGGGATCATTAATTTTCTAATTTAGACTTTTCTGAGCAAAGTTTCTTTGGCATTTACATGTGCGTTGGCTGCTATTTCGTTTGCTATTTCGAGACTTTCTGTGCTTGTTTTTTCAGCCTTTCGTAGGTGTGTGTTGTCTGAAACTTGCGATGTGGGTGTTTAGTTAGCTATTTCAATCTTTTCTGTGCTAGATATTTTGATGTTTGGGCTGTTCACAGTTAAATTTCTTAGCCTCTTGTTGGCGTGTGTTGTCTGAAACTTATGGTTAGGTTACCTAGTTTGTTTTTTCATGGTTTGACTTGTCTAAAACCTATGATTTGGGGTCTTTAGTTTACTAATTTGGACTTCTCTGAGCTAGGTTTCCTAGGCTTTCGTGTGTACGTTATCTGCGATTAATGATTTGGCATGTTTAGTTCGCTACTTCGTGGCTTTCTGTGCTAGGTTTCTTAGCCCTTCTTAGCTGTGTGTTGTCTAAACTTATGGTTTGGGGTGTTTAGTTTGCTTTTTAGGGCCTCGGTTTATGAAACTTAAAATTTTGGGTGCTTAGATATGTATGGTTGTCTCAGATATATATGGGATATTTGTCTGTTATTTCGTTGTTTCATTTGTCCAAAATTCATGATCTGATTATTAGTTTGTTGTTCGTGGTTCGACTTGTATGAAATCTGTGATTTCGAATATCTAGTTTGCTAATTTGGACTTTTCCCAGCTAGGTTTCTTAGGCATTCGTAGGTGGGTGTTGCCTGAAACTTATGATTTGGGGTGCTTAGTTTGCTATTTTGAGCCTCTTTTTGCTGGGTTTCGTATCCTTTTGTAGGCGTGTGTTTTCTGAAACTTTTAATTTTGGGTGATTAGTTTGCTATTTAGAGCCAGTCTCTGCTATGTGTCTTAGCCTTTCGTAGATATATGTTGTCTTATACTTCTGATTTTGGCTGCTAATTTGACGTGAGCTAGGTTTCTTAGCTTTTCATAGTTGTTTATGCTGTCTTAAACTTTTGATTTGGGGTGTTAAATTAATGTTCAGGTTTATCTTAGCTAGAATTCTTAGCCTTTCATAGGTGTATGTTGTCTGAGACTTATGATTTGGGATGTCTAGTGGGGTTTTTGGTGGTTTTAATTGCCTGAAACGTGGGATCTTCAGGGTCTTTAACTTGCTAGTTTGGACTTTTCTGAGCTAGGTTTCTTAGGGTTTCATATACGCAGTGTCTGAAACTTATTGTTTGGCATCTTTAGTTTGCTATTTCAGGGTTTTCGGTGCTAGAATTCTTGTCCTTTCATATTTGTATATTGTCTGAAAACTATGAATTCGGTTGTTTAGTTTGCTATTTCTGGGCTTTCTGTGCTAGGTTTCTTAGCCTTTCGTACTCGCATGTTGTCTGAAAATTATTATCTAGTGTTTTTAGTTTGACATTCGAGTTCTACACAGTTAGATTTCTTAGCCTTATATTCGTATGTGTTGTTTGAATTTTTGAAATTTTGTTTGAAATGTTGTTTGAAATTTTGATGTCTATTTTGTTTTTCTGTGGTTTGATTTGTTTGAACATATGATTTGGGAATTTCAGCTTGCTAATTTGGAATTTTCTGAGCTAGGTATCTTAGGCCTTTGTGTGTTTGTTGTCTGAAGCTTATGATTTGGGATGTTTAATTCGCTATTTCGCGGCTTTCTGTGCTAAGTTTCTTAGCCTTTCGTAGGTGTATGTCGTCTGACACTCAAGATTCCGGCTGTTTAGTTTGATTTTCGGGGGTTTTCTCCGTTAGATTTCTTAGCCTTCAGTAGATGTGTGCTGTTTGAATCTTTTCGTTTGGGATGTGTAGT
Organism: Artemia sinica; assembly: GCA_027921565.1. Classification (NCBI taxonomy): domain Eukaryota; kingdom Metazoa; phylum Arthropoda; class Branchiopoda; order Anostraca; family Artemiidae; genus Artemia; species Artemia sinica. The sequence goes on from CM051264.1 coordinate 30,614,610, forward strand.
TTGGCTTTTCGGTGTTTGGATTGTCTGAAATTAATGTCTGGGATCTTTACCTTGCTAACTTCGACTTTTCTGAGCTAGGTTTCTTAGAATTTTGTATGTGTGCTGTCTGAAACTTTTGATTTTGGATGTTTAGTTTGCTACTTCGAGATTTCTATGCTAGCAATCCTAGCCTCACAGAGGTGTGTGTTTTCTGATACATTTGCTTTTGGGTGTTCATTTTGATAATTTGGGACTTATCTGGACTATATTTCTTAGCCCTCTGAAACTGATTAAACGGGATGTATAGATTGGTATTCCGTGGTTAGACTCTTTACCTTGCAAATTTGTACTTTTCTGAGCTAAGTTTCTCAGCCTTTCGTATGTGTGTTGTCTGAAATTTTTGATTTGGGGTGTTTTATCTTGCTAATTGTGGTTTTTTGGGTTCTTAGGCTTCATTGGTGGGTGATGTCTGAAACTTATGACTTGGAATGTCTAGTTTTTTTTGTAATGTCTGTGTTTTTTTGTTGGGATGTTTTAGTTTGCTGTTTCCAGCCTTTCCCTGCTAGATTTTCTAGGATTTCATATGTGTGTATTGTCTGAAACTTATGATTTGGGATGTTTAGTTTGCTATTTTGGGCCTTTCTTTGTTAGTTTTCTTAGTCTTTTGTATTTGTTTATCTTATGATTTAGGATGTTTTAGTTTGCTATTCAGGATTTTCTGAGCTAGATGCAATAAGCTTTCATTTGCATGTGATGTCTGAAGTATAATCATATGAGGTGTGGATTGCGGTATTTCGTGGTTTGATTTGTCCATAACTTAGGATTTTGGGTATTAAATTTTCTATTTTGGGGCTTTTTGAGCTAGGCTTCTTAGTCTTTCGCTGATGTTTGTTGTCTGATGCCTCTGATTTCAGGTGTTTAGTTTGCTAAGTTGGGGTAGGGATTTCTGAGGAGAAAGTGATTTTACGACAGCTGTGTTTCTACTACAAAAATTCGGTTTGACATATACATACCATTTTCATTTCATACCTCCAAGGAAATGCATATTAAAATTTATTATTACATGTATAGGCTACACAATGTATTTTAAAGACATGAAAAAAAGGTTGAAAAATTTCTAAGTTAAAAAAAGTGAGTAGAAGAGGAAGGATGATATTGGAGGGGGAGGGGGATTCTGGAGGATTTGGATTTAAAGGGGGTCAGTTTGGATGGAGAGGGGCAAGTCACGGGCAATGGAGGGTCAGGAGTTAGTGCTTCCTATTAGGTCCTTCTAATTCCAAATAAATCAAAATGGTGAATCAAATGGTTTTATTGCGTCATATGAGTTAAAAAGCAAGTGATGACAGACATGCAATCGTCCATGATACGTTTCCAAAAAATAATTGAAGACGGTCAAATAATCTATCACGTAAATATCCAGTTATGAAAGCCCAGTTAAACATGTGTTTCATCATCAGGAAGTTAATTTAACCAGTGACACAACTATTGCTAATATACTGGTTTGTGGCCTTGGATGTCTGCAGTAGCAACCTGTTAGCTATAATATAGCGAGTAAGAGTGCATTGTCTCTTGTTGCTATTGGAAAGTTGTCAGGGGATTTCCTCCCACAGACAGAAGTCCAGGATATCAAGTGAAACATGTAGGTGATGACCTTCACATAGTTAGCTCAACCGGTTGATCCACATATGAGCCATGTTAGAGTGTATTTTTCTCTAAAATATGCCTTTTGGGGAGAATATTCCTATTGCCACCCCTGTATCCAGACGACGCATTCTACTTGCAACATTGACTTTAATTAAAACTGTCACTGAATGAATAGGATTCAAGAATGATGACAATATGTTGGAACTCAAAAACTTTGTAAAGTAAAAACTGCATTATTTTACTTTGAACAGCAAAATTTATATATATATATATATATATATATATATATATATATATATACATATATATATATATATATATATATATATATAGTATATATATATATAGATATATATATATATATATATATATATATATATATATATATACATACATATATATATATATATATATATATATATATATATATATATATATATATATATATATATATATATATATATAAATATATATATATATATATATATAGATATATATATAGATATATATATATATATATATATATATATATATACATATGTATACATATATATATATATATATATATATACATATATATATATATATATATATATATATATATAGATATATATATATATATATATACATATGTATACACACATATATATATATATATATATATAATATATATATATATATATATATATATATATATATATATATAATATATATATATATATATATATATATATATATATATATGTATATATATATATATATATATATATATATATATATATCTATATATATATATATATATATATATATATATTATATATATATATATATTATATATATATATGTATAATATATATATATATATAGATATATATATATATATATATATATATATATATATATTATATATATATATATATATATATATATATATATATATATATATATATATATATATATAATATATATATATATATATATATACATATATATATATATTATATATATATATATATATATATATATATATATATATATATATATATATATAATATATATATATATATATATATATATATATATATATATATATATATATATATATATATATATATATATATATCTATATATATATATAATATAATATATATATATATATATATATATATATATATATATATATATATATATGAAATTAAATGTAGCCAATATATAGAAAATAATAGATAATGTGGAGCTAAAAGAGAAAGAAGAAATTGTAGTTACCAAAATTAGCTTTTGAACTGCGTAATGTGTAAAAGAAAAAAAAATACATACTTCGTGAATATATTTTGAAAATGCAAGCGAGAACTAGAGTTCAATTAATTAAATTACTTTATTTACTTTTATTAATTACTTTAATGACTGTTTTAATTTCATTACTTTAATTAAAGTCCTAGCCCTTAATTAAAGACATAGTAAAGTTAAGCCTAATGAACTCTCGCCCCATAGCAGGAAATAAATAGGTATCTGTTGTCTTCTTTATATTCTTATATATAGGAGTTTTGTATACGATAAGGAAAGAAATATACATGCATGAAATAAACACTCTTATCTTTCTCAGCAAGTTACTTTAATCAATAAAAGGAAAGATTTTAAAGTTGAGTTAATGGCGAATACATGAAGAAGTGCAATTCCAAATTCATAACTTTATAAATATTGATGTAACCAACAATGAATACCGCATAAATAATGTATAGGGCCGTTCTTTTGCACTAAGATCTTACATCTAAGATCTCTCATCTTTCTGCAAAGATTTCCGTTCTTTTAACTCATCTTTGTTCTAAGATCTTATAGCTCACGGATCTTAGTAAAAAGTGTGAAGAACGCCATCTTTCTACAATATGGCACAATGATGAGAGAACTTTGATGATATACTCATCATTGTTCTTAGACCGGCGATCAGAGCAGAATGATGAAAGACGTTTGCAAAAGAACGCTATAAGATGAAAGATCTTTGTGCTAAAATTTCACTTTTTAGCGTTCTTTGTCAAAAGATGTAAAAATCTTAGCACAAAGATGATTAAAGGAACGGCCCTTATATGATTTGCCCAATGGTACCAAAAAATGAATAACAGGTAAGGGGAAGGGTAATAAGGTGAGTGGAAGTAAATAATTAGGAATAGATACGGACGTAAGAACTCTTTTCTCTCTCTTTGAAAAACAGTGAATTTTAAATAATTTCTAAAAATACATAAATTTTAAGTGTAATAGGACATTAACAGACGCTAGAGATCTTGAAATCCTTTGTCTGTAAGGTCGGGGTTCGAGTCCTGTTGTCACTGGTTATCAAGTTTGGAACGAGGGCAAGTAGCGCGACTGTCAGCTCAGCCAGAGTCGACTCATCTCAAAATAGGTACCTGGGGAAATATGGGGAAGGTAAACAGGAGGGATGTGTGAGAGCACAGAATGGCTGACCCCCAACACCTCATTGCACTGTCTGGCTGCAGGGCAATGAAACGGAGATTAGAACTCCCGGTAGGGATTGTAAAGTCCAATGTTGTATTCTTTATCTGTTACCCATTAGAACGATATCAATATCAGAGACGAAAGAAATGCAAACTGAGGAGTCCATGCAACCTTCACATAAAGGAAATCTGGGTCCTTCGACTACTTTACCTGTTTCTTCAGCACTTCCAGATCCTGTTAATTTAGCAGCCAAAAGACTTAATACAAACTAAAGAAGCCATTTTTAAACTTAAAATTGTTGAGAATTTCAACAAAGAACCTGTACTTGGTTGAAGTGCATAAGGGTCAAATACTTAAAGAATAGAGCCAGAATATTTATGTTAGGTTTTAAGCGCCATTTACACAAGTAAATACATTTTAAGCGTCAAACTTTACTGAGCATTCATTTTGGATGGTGATGTGAATCGTAATATGAAAATTTAATCGTAAAATGAAATATTTTAACATTTAATAAATGAAAGGAATTGGCTTTTTGTACTGATTCCAAATATACGAAATTCATAAGTTTAATGTTACCTGAAACCTGAGAAAATTTGTCTAATTTTCGAAAAACGGAAAACCCCCCACCCCTAAAAACGTCGAGGGTCGACCAAAGAAAAGTTTGCAATTAGCAAAAATCACAGCATCAGATTCAGCTTATCAGAGAACCCTATTGTAACGGTTTCAAGCTCTTATTTACAAGAATGTGAAATTTTGTATTTTTACCGGATGCGTGTTTGTTTGTTAGTTTTTTCTTTTTTATTTTGTTTTTCCCAGGGGTGATTTTATGCAATCAACGGTCTCAGAGGATCGTGAGTGGGCTCATCCGAAAACAAATTTAAAAGCTGTTCTGCAATTTTTAAGTGGTAAATGATCAAAGCAGCACCCTGGGACCAATGTTCTTGTCTCTCAGCCCCTTCCTCGAGTTACTTTCTAAGCAAAAAATGGTTACACCTATTTGGACTTTACCTGTTCGGATGTTAATAGCTGTTTGAATATCATTTAAGAAATGGTCTTAAATGATTATATGAATGCCATAACTCAAAACACGATAAACATATCATAGGCAGTGCATTAGAGCTGCCTAAGTAAAGAACGATGTTGGCACAATGTATCATTTTTTTTTATTTGGTTTTAGACCAGGGCACTTCATATCGTAGGAGTTGTCGTAGAAACTTCGAAAAGGGCTCATTCGATTGAAAATTAAAAGGCCTTGTTTCCTTTTTAACAGCCAAAAGTGATTGCAAGGCAACTAAAACCCCTTCCAGGCCCACTGTTTCTCCAAACACATCCAATCCAAATTTTGAGATAGCCATTTTGTTCAACGTAGTTGAAAGTTCTAGAAATTTTGTCTTTAAGGATGACATCTAACCCCCCTCTCACGTCCACCATTTCCCCAAACACATCCAATCAAAATTTTGATATAGCCATTTTTTTCAACGTGTTTAAATGTTCTGAGAAATTATGTCTTTGAGTATAAAAAATCCCCCCGCCCTCAGGGCAAGGGTTGTAAGTTGTACCCTGGGGGTATATAAGATTTTTATAGAAAGCATGGTCATAAAAACTTCGGAGGGGGCTCATTGGATTGGTGATCAGTCGCTCTAGTGCTCTTTTTAAGAGTCAAAGTGATCGGAGGACAGCTATGGTTCTTACGGAAGGGATGGTTGTTTAACTTAAGGAGAGGCTCATTCCTTTTCCCTGAAAAAGACCAAGTCAACATAAAACGAACAAAAATTAATTAAAAGACTTTTCCCACAAAATAAGCTTTTCAAAAAAAGTGTAGAACTCCATTAAACAAAAATGAACAAAAATTTGAGTTTTGAGTCAAACTCAAAAGGAGCTGAAATTAATACGAATAGGGTTCTGAAACCCTATACTTTCTAAAAGCCACAATATAATTTGAACTTTCCTGAAAAAATCCATTTAAATGTTTGAATTTTTATAACTTAGAGAAATCAAAAATTAATTAAGATGATTTTCATAGGCAGCGCAAAAGCGCTGCCTAAGTAAAGAACGATATTGGAACAATGTATTTTTTTTCCATACCTGAGCCCTTCGTGTCGAAGGAGTTGTCGTAGAAACTTCGAAAAGGGCTCATTCGATTGGAATTCGGAGCGGCTAGTACCCTTTTTAATAGTCGAAAGTGATTGGAGGGCAACTAGCCCCCTCCCCCGCACCCATCATTCCCCCAAACATATCCAATCAAAATTTTGAGATAGCCTTTTTGTTCAGCGTAGTTGATTTCAAGGTAGAAAATATGTTTATGAGAAGGACACTCCCCCATAACCTACGGGGCAAGGGTTTGAAGTTACACCCTGAGGGCATATAAGAACGATACTGGCACAATGTATTATTTATTACTTTTTTCCTTTAGAGCAGGGCACTTCGTATCGAAGAAGTTGTCGTATAAACTTCGAAAAGGGCTCATTCAATTGGAAATTGGAATGGCTTGTGCCCTTTTTAATAGTCGAAACTGATTGGAAGGCAACTAACACCCCTTCCACGTCCACCATTTCCCAAAACACATCTAATCAAGATTTTAAGATAGCTATTTTGTTCCGCGTAGTTGATTTCCAAATAGAAATTATGTTTTTGAGGAGGACACTCCCCCATAGCCTTCAGGGCATGGGTTGTAAGTTATGCCCTAGGGGATTATAAGGTTTTTTTTAGAAGGCGTTTCCCTAGAAACTTCAAAAAAGGCTCATTCGATTGAAAATTCAAAGGGCTAGTGCCCTTTTTAATAGTAGAAAGTGATTGGAGGGCAACTAACCCCCCTCTCACGCTAACCTTTTCCCCAAACACATCCAATCAAAATTTTTGAGATAGCCATTTTATTCAACGTAGTTTTAAGTTCTGTAAATTAGGTCTTTGAGGATGACAACCCCCTCACAGCCCTCAGGGCAAGGGTTGTAAGTTATTTCCTGGGGGCATATAAGGTTTCTATAAAACGCGTTGTCGAAGAAACTTTAAAAAGGGCTCATTCGATTAGAAATTGAAACGGCTAGTGCCCTTTTTAATAGTCGAAAATAATTTTAAGGCAAATAACACCCCTTCCACGCCCACCGTTTACACAAACACATCCTATCAAAATTTTGAGATAGCCATTTTGTTCCCCGCAGTTTAAAGTTCAGGAAAATATACCTTTGAGCGTTACACTCCCCCACAGTCTTTAGGGCAAGGGTTATAAGTTATGCCCTGGGGGGATTTAAGTTTTTACTAAAATCTTTGTCGTAAAAACTTGAAAAAGGACTCATTTGATTGGAAATTCAAAGGTCTAGTGCCCTTTTTAATAGTCGAAAGTGATTTGAGCGTAATTAACCCCCCTCTTTTGTCCACCTTTTCCCCAAACACATCCAATCAAAATTTTTAGATGGCCATTTTGTTCAGTGGTGTTGATTTCGAGACAGAAATTGTGTTTTTTAGGAGGACACTCCCCCATAGCCCTCAGGGTAAGGGTTGTAACTTATGCCCTGGGGGCATATAAGGTTCTTATAGAACGCGTTGTCGTAGAAACTTCGAAAAAGGCTCAGTCGATTGGAAACTGAAATGGCTTTCCCCTTTATAATAGTCGAAAGTGACTGGAAGGCAACTAACACCCCTTCCACGTCCACCATTTCTCCAAACATATCCAATAAAAATTTTGAGATAGCCATTTTGTTCCACGCAGTTTAAAGTTCAGAAAATTATACCTTTGAACAGGACAGTCTCCCCAAAGTCTTCAGTGCAAGGGTTATAAGTTAATCCCTGGGGCATATAAGGTTTTTATTGAAATCTTTGTCGTAGAAACTTGAAAAAGGGCTCATTCAATTGGATGAGCCGGTTTAATAGTCGAAAGTGATATGAGAGCAACTAACCCCCCTCTCACGCCCACCTTTCGCCCAAACACACCCAATCAAAATTTTTAGATAGCCATTTTGTTAAACGTAGTTGATATTTTTGGAAATTAGGTCTTTAAGGATGACAATCCCTCCTCCCCCCCACAGCCGTCAGGGCAAGGGTTGTAATTATGCCTTGGGGGCATATAAGGTTTTTATTGAAGGCGTTGTCGTAGAGACTTCAAAAGGGCTCATTCAATTGGAAAATGAAAGGGCTAGTGCCTTTTTCAATAGTTGAAAGTGATTGGAGAGTGACTAACGCCCCTCTCTAGCCCACCATTTTCCCAATTACAGCCAATCAAAATTTTGAGATATCCATTTTTTTCAACGTAGATGAACGTTCTTGAAATTATGTCTTTTAGGATGGTAACCTCCTCAGAGCCCTCAGTGCAAGGGTTGTAAGTTAACCCCTGGGAGCATATAAAGTTTATATAGAAAGTGTTTGTAGAAATTTCAAAAAGGGCTCATTTGATTGAAAATGGAAATTACCCTTTTTAATAGTCGAAAGTGAGTGGAGAGTAATTAACCCCCCTCTCGCGCCCACCATTTACCCAAAAACATTCAACTAAAGTTTAGATATGGCTATTTTGTTCAACGTAGTTGAAAGTTCTGGAAATTATGTATTTAAGGATGACAAACCCCCCAAAGCCCCAAAGGCAAAGGTTGTAAGTTCTGCCCTGGGGGAATATAAGGTTTGTATAGATAGAGTTATCGTAAAACTTCATAAAGGACTCATTTAATTGGAAATTGAGAGGGCTAATGCCCTTTTCCATAGTCGAAAGTGATTGGAGGGTAACTAATCCCCTCTGACGCCCACCATTCCTCCAAAAACATCCAATCAAAATTTTCAGATATCTATTTTGTTCAACGTAGTAGAAAGTTAGCTCTTTGAGAATGACCCCCCCCCCTCCCGCAGACCTCAGGGCAAGGGTTGTAAGTTATGCCCTGGGGGCATATAAGATTGTTATTGAAAGTGTTGTCGTAGAAACTTCAAAAGGGCTCATTTGATTGGAAATTGAAAGGGCTAGTGCCATTTTTAATAGTTGAAAGTGATTGGAGAGCGACTACCGCCCTCTCACGCCCACCATTTCCCGAAACAAATCCAATCAAAATTTTGAGATAGCCATTTTGTTTAACGTCGTTGAAAGTTCTTGAAATTAGGTCTTAGAGGATGACAACCACCCTAATTGCCCTTAGGGTAAGGGCTGTAATTTATGCCCTGGGGGCGTATAAGGTGTTTATAGAAAGCGTTGTGGTTTCAAAAAGAGCTCATTCGATTGGAAATCGAAAGGCCTAGTGCCCTTTTTAATAGTCGAAAGTGATTGCAAGGCTTGGCATTTTTATAGTAAAGATCGATTTGGGTATAATGTATTATTTTTGTTGTTGTTGTTGTTTAGACCAGGGCACTTCGTATTGAGGAAGTTATCGTGGGAACTTCGAACGAAAAGGGCTCATTCGATTTAAAACAAAAAGGACTGATGCCCTTTTCAATAGTCGAAAGTGATTGGAGGGCAAC
>CM051264.1:30629110-30666610 GCA_027921565.1 Artemia sinica
TGTCAAGGATCACTGATGTTTGCGGCTCTTTTTTCCGGCTTAACTAGCGTACCATTTTGAAAACTGCTCCGCTGTTCCCCTTCTTGAACAGTACTTCGCAGTCTCCGCATTTCTTCCGCAGGTGGTTACGCAGTGCCTTTCTGATTTCTCGCTCTACTCTTCTCTTGAGAAGCTTGTAAGTATCCCGGCTGTGGCGGTCGGATTTATTACAAAAAATCGCTTATCCTCGCATAGCACAATGGTCTCATCTGTGATCCATGGTTTTTCATTGGGAGTTTTTCGTCCGAGGACCGCATTTGCTGTCTCGATGATTGCTGATGTGGCCTGCTCGGTCAGGGAGTCTATCTCATTAGCGGTGGTCAAGGGAGAATGATTTGCCAGCATTTCTCGAAATTTTTCAGATAGAGTGGAAGTGTAGGTCTGCCTTTTTTCGGGATCCTGCAGCAGATCCACCCGGAACCTTGAGATTTTTGTTGCATTTTGCAATTTTATCATTCTTAGCTTGAACCTTGACATCAGGAGAGTGTGGTCAGAGTCGAAGTCTGCTCCGGGTAATGCTACTGTGTCTAGTACGGAAGACTTCCAGTGCTTCGATATCAGAATATAATCAATTATGTTCTCGGTTTTACCGTCTGGGGATCTCCAGGTCACTTTACGTCGATGGCGGTGTTTGAACATTTTATTCGTTACGAATAACTCGTTTTCTCGGCAGAAGTCCAGCAATCGTTCGCCTCTTGCATTGTGTTTACCGTGGCCAGAAGACCCCAATATATCGGACCGACCGGTATTATTCGTGCCTACTATAGCGTTAAAGTCCCCCATGACAATCAGTACGTCTTTCTTATGGATTTGGTCGATGATGCTTTGTAGTGTGAAATAGAATTCATCACATTCTTCTTCACTTCTGACGGAGTCTGGGGCATAGACTTGGACGACAGAGATATTCTTGGCAGCTCCCTTCAGTCGTAAGACAGTTATTCTTTCTGAGACTGGGATGAAAGAGATTAGAGATTTTTTGGCAGTTGGTGATACGAAGAATCCTACACCTTGTCGATGAAATCCGTCCTTGCGGCTGGACAACAAGAGGGAGGCTCCAGGGAAGTTTTTCTCCCTTGTTAGGGCGAGTTGCTTCGCAAAGAGGCCCATGACATCCCAATTATACCTCTGTAGTTCTCTAAGGGCAAGATCTAGCTTTTCCGGTCTGTAAGGATGGATGGGGGATGTAAAAATGTGTGGGATTATTGTAAAATGTACTTGGTAAGTGATGTATTAACGTTGTTTGATATTGTCTGTAAAAACACGGATAAGATTTACGAAGAATCTGGGTTGGATATAGGGTGTTATTTTCAACTTCTCATTTGGTGGTGGATTTAGTTTTTAAAATTAGTGGAGAAGAAATAGGTCTGATCACCGACCTGGATCAGCACTTATTTGTGGAGAGATCCATGTAGGGAGGGTATGTTTTCCACGGGGTCGTATTTTTGAAACCGACCCGACTGGACAACGCACCGGTGAAAAGTCAAATGCCGTTTTCTTGGATATTAATTCCCCTTGTCCATCGGCAATATCTCGCTTTTATCTGCCGTGTGGGAATTAACAATGGCTTGACAATCCTTCTGCTCCAGATTTCCCCAAAATTCACACTGTTGAGGAGAATGGACCACAAGGATGGGTTTCAAAATTGATGGGGAAATACCTTTGGAATGTCATACCTCGGTAAAGGACTTTGTTTTCCTGTGCATAAAAAGACCGGTACCTAGGGACTCTTTGAGTCCCTATAATTTATCTTTGGTGGACAATAAGGGTATGCACTGGATACCTTAAAAAAATGGTTATTTCTGACCTTTAATCGAAACGGAATATTGTTGTCCTCCATGCTCTTTTGCAGTTGATACTGGCCAACGGTTTCAATTTTACAAAGATTCATAGAGCCCTCCAATTTGATCAAAAGCCTCACATGAAAACGTTTGTTGTCATTTTTGTCAAGAAACGGTCTGAAGTGAAAACAAAGAGCGAAAAAGAGATCTTTAAACTCATTTTGATTTTGGCCTTTGGTGAAATGTGCAAGGGTGTTCGCAACAGGAATCGTTGTGACGTTTTAACCCACCCAAAAGAATTCCCGAATCATTGAAGATCCGAGCTTCACATCATTCACGATCATAGACTCCAATATGGTCCTTTTACATATAAAAAAAGAAACATAATTTTAAATATAAAAAATTGCCACTGGCAGTGCCATTTTGGAAATTTCAGATAAACTCATGTTGGAGTCTTATAACAATGTGTGTAAGAGCCAATGGCCGGGGGAGGGACAAGTTCAAGTGCGCTACCAGAACACAAATTCATTATGGTTAGAAATTAAAAAAGATAATTTATTAGACAAGTTGGAAAAGGGTGAGTACATTAGCTCCCAGATTGACTAAAGCGACTGGGACGAGTCCAATAATCCGGAGTTAGTGAGGTGCCCGACCCCAAATCAATTATCAAAACTAAAATCCGAGATGGGGAGTGACTTCGTATGCCACGGTATATTTCTCGGTCCGAAGGTGTACTGCGTGGAAACACATAATGAGCTTACTAAAAAAGTCTGCAAGGGGATGCCGTCATACTATGAAAAGAAAAATTTCAACATGAGTGATTATAAGAATTATATAGAAAATAATTTAGTTCCAAGAGCGAGAGTCATAGCCATTCGCTCTTTAAAATATAAAAACTATACGGTTTTAGTAAAAAAAATGCCATGTCCACCATGTCGGATAAGTCTATGTACGCGTGGACGGTGTGAGGGTACTACCACACGGTTACTACCTTGCTTGAGATCGAGTTGAATGTGTAGATTTAAGGCGACAACTCAGTCTGGAGAAAGCCCTATAGCAGGGCAAGAGGGAGGGGGCCGTCAATGGGGGAAGGAGGGTCGTTTTTCCGTCTCCAGCTCAGCACTGCAAATTTTTCATATTAGTATATTTAGTCATTTAGCTGCATATTAGTCATTCATATTTATATATTTATTTTTTCGATGAACAAAGCACTAATTCTAAAGTGTTTGTTTATTTTTATATTATTTCGTGGTGTAAAGTGTTTTTACTTGTTTTCTGCCCTGCCACGGCACCTTCGGTCCACCGGCTCCCAAGGTTGATGACCCGGCCGCCACAGTGCCCGCCATGGCACCTTCAGTCCACTGGGTGCCATGGGGCACCGCCCCTGCCGTGGGCATATTCAAGTGTTTCTTTTTCATGCTATTAGCACTGCCATTGTATATAAATATATATATTGGTTAGTTGCATTTTGATATTGGAATAGTATGTATCAATTTAAAACACCATTCAGCTCTTTTCTTTGTGGACCGTCATTGTCGGGCAAAACAACACTTTTAACGAAAATAAGTCAAAAACGTGATAAAATGTTTTTTAGAGAATCCGAAAAATATCTATTATTGCTATAGTGTATGGCAAGAATCTTATGACAAAATAAAGAGAATTGCACCAAGCATAAAATTCATATAAAGACTTGACGTGGTTAATAGTATTGCGTCAAACTCATGGTTCATTATAGACGATTTAGCTGAATCTATTGAAGAATAGTTCCAGGAAATGTCACAATTATTCACGATCCAGCCACATCATGAAAAAATTTCCGTAACTGCTGTTTTCCATAATCTTTTTCATCAGAGTAAATGTATGAGAACACATGATTTGAACTATACCTACTATATTATCTATAGAGTTATTCGAGATTCAAGTTCTCTTATAACTCTAAAAAACAAATCCATCCCGGCGAACCCAAATTGTCACTTTCCACGTACAATCAAGATACTGATAAACCATATGGATACATTTTATTGGACCTGAATCAAAACACGCCCGAAGAGTTGCATGTAGTAACTGATATTTTCGATAATGAAATTACTCTTTATCTACCCATGAATAGTAGAATAGGTCATTAGTCGCCATCATGACGCTGAAGAAGCTACTTGAAAACATATATTTATTTTCCGTGTAAGCCAATTCAATACCGTAGCTTAGAAAAGCTATACTCAAACATGGTATTGACAAGAAATTCAGTAATATATTATCTGAACTTTGTTTAAATTTAACGGAAGGTAAAGTTAAACTCTCCGATGGCGTTAAACAACAGACAAAGCAACATTGTTCGTTTGTACGTGCCCTAGCAAGCAAAAAGAAGGGGAATTGCAAAAGAAAACGCCTTGTTCAAGCAGGTGGTAATTTCTTTTCATTGTCACTAACGATAATCGCCGGACTTGTAAACACTATTCTCTAGAAAAATAGCTAAAACTATAAATTAACTCCATTTGAACTTGCTCTTTCACCGAAAGAGCACTGTGAAGATAATCTTGATAAATTTTTTAACAATAAAACAATTTTCGATGATGTAGAATTAATTCTGCTTTAAAATGCCCTTCGACGGGTCAACAAACATAAACCTTATCGTGAAAAACCGTTCAAAGTAAAAGTCAGCGATCAAACTTCTGAAAGTACTGGAAGATTTGAAATTTTGAAAAAGCTAAAAAAAGAAGACGAAGATTTTATGAAACATGTTGTAGACATGTAGCCTCCATCCCATCGTGAGCAAAGTAAAAGACTTTTGACTTATCTCGCTGAAAATGCACAAATTGACGAGAAAAAGAATGCAATTATAATTCAGGGCAAGAGTTGCAATTTAATTTATTTGTTATCATATTTGATTTCAAATCATAAAAGACTCGAATCATTTCATAGTCATTTATACAAAATTTATAAAGAAGTCAAATTTTCCTAAAAGTCTTATTGGGATTAAAAATGTTTTAAAGTAATTAGGGGAATTTGAAGAAATATCACGAGATATTTCATTGGATGGTACGCCATGTGGGCCTGGTAAGGGTATTAAACGAACGTGTCTTGCCACATGATCTAGTACGTAAAAAGATAGGGGACGTTTCACACACCGATTACTTTCAAAATGGATCAAGTTTTGAAAGGTGTTTATGAAAATATTGGAGAACTGGGAAGTTTAAATTCTCCCACTACGCTTTCTAAAGTTACCGGGATTGAAACAGAACTAGCAAAAGAGCATTTGCAAAAGGAACCCAATTATACTCTACATCGAAATCATAGGGTTCGTTGTAATCACTATCGGAAAAATAAAGCCTTGCCCTCTGCATATATTACAAGCAGATCTTTTGACTCTAGACGTGATTCAAAGACGCCATAATGGACATTAAAAATACATTTTATTTGCAATAAGTGTACTTAGTCGCTATGCATATGCCATTTAACTGCGGTGAAAGAGAGGTTATGAAGTTGCTAAACCCCTTGAATCCATCCTTGAACAAGATTCGTATAGAAAAATTCAAACATACAATACTCTATCATACTCATATAAAGGTGGCATTGGCTGAAAGTTTGATACGAACTGTTCGACTTTTAATTTCAAGATATTGTACATTGAAAAATACTGCTGCATTTATTCAAGATTTACATAAAATCATGTTGATATATAATCAACATCCTCATCGATCCTTCTCCAATGTTAGCCCTATTGAAGTTCATTGTAGTGACAATACACTATTTCTTAAACGATATCCTAGTGAAAAGGCAGGGAAGAAGAAATTTAATGTTGGTGATACTGTTCGAATCAATCGAACAAGAAATATTTTTGGAAAGGGGAGTTACTTGTGGTCCGATGAACTTTTTAAAGTGTCTAAATTCTTGGCCACTAAACCTATAACGTATTGTCTTCGTGATATGAAAGATGATGAGATTCTTGACGGTTTTTATGATTATGAATTACAAAAAGTTGGAAATAGTGAAATCTATCCAACTGAAAGGGTATTGCTATGTCTTTAATAAATTTGCTTGGTCTTTGAACACCAAAAATCAGATTTATTCCATCTTCTCCAAATGTTTAAAACAAGTTTTATATAGAGACTGAAAAAACAAACAGAGCCAGACACAAAATCAGACAGGGACAAGCGGGTTGTTTCATCCCGCTGCTGCAGGCGTCATAGATTCCCCACCCACGGCGGGTGCTACGTATTCAATATGCTGGATCTCTCCCTTGCTAAAACTTAGCTTGGTAAAAATCTGTCTTTTTACAGGGGCGGCTAGATTTCCTGTCACAAATCAAGCGGTCAGTGCTCGGTAGTTCTAGGGGACGTTCAGGGCTAGGTTATACACGAGAAATCTGGGATTTCGGTTCTTGAGTTGTAAAAATAGTCCAATCTTCTTCCGTTTCTTGCTTTGGGCAAATTTGATCAAAATGCCGTTTCCACAGTTTCCCTGGTTGTATTTTCGCTTGGTAAATTACTGTTGATAGTTTTTTTTGCAATTTTTCCTTCAATCCATTCTCCTTTCTTTCGTGTTTTAAAATCAAGCGTGTATACGGTTTGACCGATCTTAAACACTCGTAGTGGATCATTTCCATTTTTTCATTCCGGTAAAAATTTCTTCTCTTTTAAAAGATCAAATCGTGTTCGCAAATTTCTTAAAATATTCTGATGGTGTTTTCCCGAACGCTAGAGGTGTTATTCTATAAGTAAGGAGACTTCTTGCCAAATTTTTGATTTAAAGACATTTTTCATTTCAAAGAGCTTTGAACTTTTTCCTAAAAATTTGAACTGCCTTCTCAGCTCTTCTATTAGAATTGGGATGAAGCGGGAAGGGGGGTATGGATGTGGAAAATAACGTTTTCTTTCATAAAATGGGCAAACTCAACTGATGTAAATTACGGGCCGTTTTCGCTCTCCAATTCTCGACAAATGCCATACAGCGAAAATACAAAACGGAGCGCATCAATAACCTTTTCGGACGTAATATCAGATAACCAGTACATGTCAATCCATTTAGAAAATGAATCTTCCAGGACCAAAAAATTCATTCCGTCCATAGGACCGGCTAAATCAATATGATTTCTTTCCCATACTTTATTCGTTTCTGGCCAGGATTGTAAAAATTGCGGAGGTCTATACGCTAAAGGGGCAAAATCCGCACAATTAGACACACAATTTTCAATATTGGATTCTATTCGAGGCCAATAAACGAGCATTCTTGCGAGGGCTTTCATTTTGACCATTCCAGGGTGACCTGAATGAAGCTCGATCAAAACAATACGTTTGAGAACGTTTGGAATTATGACGCGGACACCTCGAAATAAGACTCGATTTTCAATAGTGAGCTCCTGGTGAACTCTACGAAATAACGACAACTCTGGCGATAAATCGGTACTTTTATTAGGCCAGCCACGTATTGTTTACTCTCTAACTTTGTTTAAACAGGGTACGAATCTGTGGCTTCAACTATATCGGTGAACTTCATCGGGAGTACGCTAATTTGTTTTAAATGAAGGCGGTAGTTCCTTCATCACACGATTCGACAAAACTTTTTATGACATTATTACAAAGCAAACGTGAAAATACGTCGAGATTACCGTGTTTACCACTTGGTCTAGATTTAATTTCATAGTTGTATGCAGAAAATTGGATAGCCCATCTCTGGATTCGCGAGGAACTAAGCACTGGTAAACTGGTATGCTCGTCGAAAAGCAGTGATAAAGGTTTGTTATCGGTATACAAAAAGAATTTATTTCCAAAAAAGCAAACGTTGAATTTTTTAAAGCAAAAATAATACTCAAAGCTTCACGCTCTATTTGCGAATACTTTTTCTCAGCTTGTGACAACTAACGGAACGCATACATTAAAGGCCTTTCGTTACTGTCTGACATTATGTGCGAAATAACACAACCTATACCATACGGTGACGCATCGCATGCTAAGATTTACGGGTAAATTTACATCATCATATACTATTAAACTTTCAGAACTAAGAGTGTCCTTTAACACTTCAAACGATTCTTCAAACTTTCCTGACCACTGAAAATTTGCCTTTTTAGCTGTCATTTCGTTCAAAGCGTATGATAACTCTGACATACGCGAATTAAACTTACGATAGTAATTCACAAGAGCTAGGAATGAAATCAACTCGTCACGGTTTTTTGACTTTTCCATTTCTTTTATAGCTTTCAACTTAGTAGGAGAGGGTTTAACTCCTTTGCTGTTCACTACATAGCCAAAATATTCACCACTGGGGACTAAGAAAGTGCATTTATCTTTTCTCAACTTTAATTTCGCGTCACGGAAACGCTTAAAAACCAATTTTAGATTTTAGATATGATCAGCACCGTCTTTACCACTGATTATGATGTCATCCCATACATGGTCAACAAAAGGTAAACCGTTTAGTAAATTGTCAATTTGCTCCGGGAAAATTGCACCGGAAGGTGAAACTCCGAAAAGAAGTGTTTTTACTCTGTACAGTCCTTGTTGTGTATTCATCGTAAAACATTGTTGCGACTTTGTGTCAAGCTCGTACTGTGTGAAAGCAGTTGGCATGTCGAGCCTGGAAAATTCTTTCCCACCATTTAATTTCATCAGCGTTTCTTCGGCTTACAATTGGATACTGGTGATCCTTTATGGCTTTATTTATTGTCACTTTGTAGTCTCCACATAAGCGAATATTTCCATCAGCTTTCAGAACAGGCACAATCAGTGTGGGGCATTCAGAATAGTTTAATTTTTCAATCACATCGAAATTCTAGAGCTTATCCAGTTCAGCAGATACCTTATCTCGTATTGCCAAAGGCACATTTCGTGCTTTGAAAAAACTTGGTTTCACATCGGGATTTAGCTCTAGGCACACTTTAACGTTTCTTGCTTTTCCCAAGGATCCATCAAACAAATCAGAGTATGATTAAAATAAATCATGTAAATCGTTGTCTGTAATTTTCACATTCACTTGGTAAATTAATTTCCAATTGAGTCAAATCACTTTAAGCCAGTTACGGCCCAATAATCACTATAGGTAAGTTAGTATTTTGCTCGTTGTACTTGACTTTAACCATAATTTCACCAATCAAGGGGATATTGTGACCTCCGTATCCTTGTAGGGACAAAGAAGTGGGAAAAAGTTCAAGGTGGGATCACCATTTCTTGTAAAAATCAATACTTGCGATTGTCACTGCCGAACCTGTATCGAGCTCAAAAGTAATATTGTTGCCAGATACATTCAGAGTAAAAGTAAATGGCTTACAGTCATTCTTTCTTTTCAGTTTGAAAACAGGCCAATTGGTATCAGACAGACTGGTTTTGTCACTTTTATTATTATTTACACTAGAGTGAGGATTCACGATATTAACTTGAGGTTTTTTCTTGTTCATCTGTGGCCTTTTCTGCTGCAAGTCCTTCTGGGTTTTTGAACGACAAACCTTGGCTATGTGACCTTTCTTTAGACACTTATAACAATCCTTTTCTTTGTAGAGACACTTTTCAGGTGTGTGGTGCCAATTTCCACACCTGAAACAGCTTCGTTCACTTTAGGGTCAATAGCTGTGTTAACTGATTCTTCATTCATTCTAGAAGTCTCTTTATTAGCGCTTTCTAAGCTTTGCGCGATAGAAAGGGAATTTAGGGCACTTAAAGTTTCTTGGGTGGGAAATCGCTTTTGAATTGCTGCTGAACGCAAACCACAAACAAACTGATCTCGAATCGCTTCATCAAGACAATTTTCAAAATTACAAGTCTTTGCGAGTCCACACAAGCTTCTGTAAAATCGAGCAACATTTTCTGAAGGATCTTTTAGGCGTTTATGGAAACTGAATCTTTCAGCAACTACAATTTTTTTGGCTTTAAGTGATTTGTCACTAAGGTTATCAGTTCATCATATGTTTTGGCACTAGGCAAGTCTGGCGAGTAAAATTCTTAATCAGCGTATATGTGCTCTGTCCATAGGCTTTGAGAAAAACTGCTCTTTTCTTCTTCACTTATATTATTAGCCAGAAAATACTGTTCTAGTTTTCTGAGTATTCTGAAAAATCGTTATTTTGTTGGTATTCGTGGAGCACTCCAATATTAGCCATTGTTGCTATTTCCTGTTTCACTTTTATTTTACGGATAGTGCCACTTGAATTTTCAATGTAACTGTTCATTAACAGCTATCTTTTTTGACACTTGAATTCTTACTATAACTGTTTATTAACAGCTAATTTCCATTCATTAACAGAGTCTCTTTTATTCTCGTCTCGGATTTGCTATGTCTTTAATAAATTTGCTAGGTCTTTGAACACCAAAAATCAGATTTATTCTATCTTCTCTTAATATTTACAACAAGGTTTATATTGAGACTGAAAACGAAACAGAGCCAGAAACAAAATCAGACAAAGACAAGCCGGTGGTTTTATCCCGCTGCTGTAGGCGTCATAGATTACCCACCAACGGCGGGTGCTACGTATTCTCTATACTGCAGTATGAAAGACTCGAACTCGCAAGAGTAAGCGACAGTTGCTTGTTCGATGGCTAGCAACAACTCTGATTTTGATTCCTGAATTGCCACTGAGGACATTCATGATGTCTAATAATTTTTACGTGACATCCATGTCCAATATTTCTGACCCTCTCTATGACGATTTTAATAAAATGAGCGATTTTTGGACAAAAATCTCCCCTGCCATTAAATTTGAGGAAAATTCTGAAGTTGCTCTTGTAGATTGTATTCTCAAAAATACATATGATATCTTAAGAAAGGATCGTTCATATAATATAAAAAATAGACCACATGATTGGCCAGTTGTTAAAGATCAACATATAATTGAAAAGATCAATTCATATGAATTGATCTTCGTCAAACTATCATACAAGGAGTTTGGTAGTATGAATGATTTGTGTCGTGCTATCAATAGACGAATTTCCGCTGGTAATAATGGTGTCTTTCAAATCAACTATTCAATGGAAGAGGGCAAAATCTATATTAGTTTACCCACTGACAACGAAAATGTCATTCTTAACGATAATCCAAGAGACGTTATTGGTTTTAAATAGACCCCGGCACCACGCATGCGGATCGACCAAACGCCACCGACGAGAGGCCCGGTCGAACGCCACCGAAGTGTCATAACGCCGCCGGTGCGCCGCAGACGCGCTGCCGCCAACAGAGACGGCGGTGTTCAGTCGACTTTAAATTAATTTTGCGGCAATTCTTTATTGCTTCAACCGCAAAGTAGGAGCTTTTCCTTCTCGTGTGGATTAGTATTTCGATTTTCCTGATTAGAAATCAAGCAGGGCTTACACTATCCCCGAATTTTCGGGTATTTCCCCAAAAATCTATGCGACACCCCGAAAAAAATTTGATTCCCTGAATCCCCGAAAATCACGCAATCATGGTGCCACCCCTAGCGATTTATCACCAGTGACTTTCCCTGCCAAATATTACTTTGCATACCATAATTCTTCACTACTCTCTTGTTCATTAATTTTCGTCTCTTTTGTTACTTTGCATAAAAACCAAACAGAAGCAATATGCTATTGCAAATATTTGCAATATACACAGTTCTTCATGTGTTGACAAAAAACAGTATCGTCTTTATGAAATGAGTTTAAATCATTTCGAATTTAGTTTCCCAATCGCTATTTCTAGCATCGTACATAGTCAAGAATTTTATTTTAAAGTTGAATAGAATTATAGAACGAATTCACCACTATACAGCTTCAGCCTTCAGTTGGATTTTGAAATTGACAGCCGACAGATTGTTTCTACAGCTGAATTGTAAGTTTTCAGATTTTTTTTGCTGTTTTTAGATAAGATTTTCTTAATGTTTAATACTCAATTGTTGAACGACTGATAGAAAATACAATCTTCTAACTGAAACTTTTTTTACCCCCCCCTTTTTTAACTTTTTTAAATTCCCTGGGAAATCATTGAAATATTTTGATAGACCCAGGGCCCCCCATTAAGACTTGTTCATTGTCTTGGGTATTTTGTGATTTCTCATAGGCTATTGGCCTGATTTGGCTTTTGCGTGTGCTCCCTTTTAATTAGATTCTTTGGATCTTATTGAATGCCACGGCGAATCTATGACTCAGTTTTCCAATAATTTGAGGTATATCTGAATAATTTTGACATTTTTGTTGTTGTCTTTGTACCCCTTTACTCATACCCTCAATTTTTTTCAAGGAACACTAAGCTGTTTAACGTTATTTGGCGTGTTTCTTTGAACCATATAGTGACCTAGTTAATTATTAAGTAACATATTTTTCTAATGAAGGCTGAGACGGTATCCTACTAAGGTGGTACCCAGAGGGGGGGGGGGTACGGAGGTATTACATTTAAATGATAATATCTCGAAATTTTTTTATTGAAAGCAGGGATCCTAAAAAGTTCTTTTTTTTAATTTAAAGCAGAGACGGCATTTTATAAAGGTGGTATCCAGAGGGGAAGGGGTAGTGAGCTATCATATTTAAATGATAATACATCAATTTTTTTTGAAAGCAGGGGTGCCAATAAGTTAATTATTTTTTTTTATTTAAAGCAGAGACTGTATCCTATCAAGATAGTATCCGGAGGGGGGGAATAGGGAGCTATTATATTTAAGTGATAGTACCTTGATTTTTTTTATTGAAAGCAGGGATGCCAAAAAGTTGAAAAGTTGACAAAAATTAACAAGATTTTCGTGAGTTATACTTGATACAGCGTTTGCATGGCTTTATCGCCCAAAGGGAAAGGGACATATGCGTCCAACCCGTTTTTTTCTTATTGATGAAACGCGTTTAATTTGAAAACATTCATTCATAAGTGCCAGGCAGATTCACACTAAAACGAATCGGTGTGACGAAAGCAATATCGACATCCCCATCTAACGTTGCGCTCGAGTGACAATGGCGCCCTTGGTCCAGTGCCCAAGATACATTAAAAGGCCAGGTCATAATAAAAGCTTTCAATTTGGGAGGTTCAGGGAGGAGTCTTTGACAGTCTTATGACCTTAGGATACTAGATGTTGCAACGTTCTTACGTATCTACAGTGGTTTAAAAAATTCGGTCACCCCACAAATGATTACCAAAATATGCGAAAATATAACAAATGTAACATTTGGAATATTATAACATTTTTTCAAAGCTTTGAAGAAAAGCAAAACAGGCTAAATACCCTTAACTACGCTTGAAAGCTGTTTTAAAAAGAAACTCTTTGGAGATTTCCATGGAAATGACCATAGCACAAGCTTTGAGCCTGGGTGAGAATCAAAGAGGTGTCTTTGAGTATTTTGACCACAGGTGACTTATTGTTGCAACTTTCTTAAATTTGGTAATTTTTGTGAGCATTTGGAAATCAAAGCTTAAACTCAATAACTGATACTAAGTGTCCTATCATTTTGCTTGGATTAAAAGTGACGAATTAGGATGAAAATCTCAACATCTTCCTGGAGCTACTTCATTCTGCATATTATTTCATTTAATTACATTTAAAACGGATGAGCTTTTCATTTTTTACCAGAAAATAAGCTGGCATTTAATTTTTTTTCATACCGAATGAACCATTAAGTGTTTTTTGTTTCGTTGTAATTGAAGTGTTCTCATGTGAAGTGTTCATCATGTATTTTTCAATTTGATAAATTTACTCCTTTTAGATGCAGTTTATAATTTGACTGACATTAGGTATTTATAAATTTATAATTTGGAATGAATCCCCAAAAGAAAAAAAATGAATAATATTCAAAAGAGCAGCCAAAAGCAATAAAAAGGCAGCAGTTCAGCCTTAGCCTATATGACGTATATTCGATAGAGAAGCCAAAAACTTTAAAATGCATTTTTTAAAAATTGTAATTAAAACCAGTTTTTAATACAAGAAGTCTTTTTAAGAATCCAAAAGAGAAAAAAAACAATCAATATAAAAGTCGCCCATTTCATCTGTTTTAAAGGTGACAAAACAGATATAGGCAAAGGGCATTATACAAAAATTAAGCTTCTAAGCTCAAAGTTATATTCAAACTTTTTACCCAGATAACTGACGAATTTTGTGAAACGGTATTTGAAGTTTTGTATGCAGTAATGCTCGATGAAAAAAACTTCTAATTTTGATAATTATTTATGTTAAGAATAGATAGCTCATAGATACTTCAACTACTCGTATTATGCAAGGGTTCTGAAACGCCACAGCCATTTCGTTTCTACCACATTTCTACTTATCTTGATGAATAACGAAGAAGACCAGTTTCCAGCCAGCGACTTGTGAATTTTTGAACTCATGAATGGACTCAAATCTGTTGTAAATTTAAGCTGTGATTTGAGAAAGACTGATGAAAACATTAATGTTTGCGGTCAACATTGGTCACGCCGGCAGCGCGCCTCCGACATGTTACCAGTGGCATGACGCAGCGTGCCGTTTTTGCTCCCGCCGTTGCCGGTCTTCCCTTATCGGCGCGGCGCCGGGGTCTAGTCTTAAACATAATATAATAAATGGTAAACTTGCTGGAAGCGCTAGTGGCATGGATCGTGTCATTTTCCCAGAGGATCCACCCGCCTTTTCCTCGGACAGTTGTATATTTTTTTACGCATCCTTTGTCGAGAGATCAAGAGTCGGTAGTAGAAACGTTCCCCTCCTACGCGTTTTTGAACGGAAAACATCTAGTGAACACATTCACCACTGCAATATAAAGCACCTTCAATTAATTCCAGTCAACACTTAGTATTTGGAGCTCTGTCAGTTAACATTAAGAAGGGAATTTGGCGATCCTCTAGCAATAAAAAGAATGTTTGGCTGTAATTACATGTCATTTTCGACCCAATCCGTGAGATGGCTAACAGAGCTCATTTTGTTTGTCCCGATATTGATTGCTATGTTGCTAAGTTTCATGAAAAGGTTTAAAAAGGGTGCGAAAGACCTTGTCACTCAGCAGTCTCAATCCATCCTGGAAGCCTAAAGCATCAAAAAAGAAAGTAAAAAGGTCGAAGAAGGATTTCTTTTCCTAGAAAATGGCATATCTGCCATATAAAGAATCTCATCCTTCAGTCAACTCGTCTTTTAATCTTTTGAGCGCAGAAAATGTTGATGTCAGTGTAAAACACGCATACTATGAGCAATTTTATCCGCAACAACCGCTCTCTGAAAATTTCCATTTTAAAATTTAATCCAGTGAGGATTACATCTTAGATTTGACTTCCACTTTTATAGGTTTACTGTCATTTTTAAAAATCTAACAATGAAAAACCAAGTGCAGCCAAGGTGTTGTCCTATGAAAATTGTGTACCACACAATATGTTTAGGCAAATAAGAGTCTACATAAATGGAACATTGGTGAGCCCGAGCAGTTACCTTTCAAATTATGCAAACTATTTACAATTCATCTTAATGACTCCAATGTCTTATAAGCTCTTGAGAGGTTTGAGCATTGGATATGAATATAAAACAGACAGTAACACTACCAATATACTTAGAGATGCGATAACTGAAGATTTGAATTAAGTCAGTAAACTAAATCATGAGATATTTAATATACCTCAATGATTGCCTCACAATGTTAAGATTGCTATAAAACTACAACTCGCACCGTGGAATTTTATTTTGTGAAAAGTACTTGGCCTGCACCCGATGTAACGGTCTCTCTCACGTCATAAATACTTCATGTACCAAAACAGCAAGTTATGATTTCTGTAGCCTCGGTAATTAAAAAACTAATTGAGTCAGGAAATAATATCATATTGCTCGTTACTCATACAATCACAAATAAACGCCATATTGCTACGAGTACGCGTATCTATACTGATTCATTATTTATCAAGTGGGAAATTTCTTCAAAACTTGCTTTGGCCTTTGTAAAAAGCGCTAGCACCGTTAGATCATGGTCAAATTCCCCTCATGAATTTGAACTGTTTGGACTTTCATCGCTTGTATGTAAAGTAAATGAATATCTATCTATAATTTATCCTTTGGTAAATCCTACAGGACCCTATCAGAACTGACAATGCAATCCCTAGATTGAGTTTTACAATTATTTGAAAATGGTATAACCGAAGAAATGTTTCCGAACACTCATGGCATCATTGTATTGGATTTGTCTGTTACTCAAGATAAGAGTATGGTATAAACGGGGAGTGTGCGTTTAGATTGTACCTTTTCCAAGCAATTGGAGCCATTGTATTTCAATAATCTAGTCAAATCAATTTGAAACCTATTAAGAAATCAACCCTGATTGCAGTGTTCTATTAGACCTGGTGCCATGAACACGAATCAAATGATCGATGTGTTCAATTTGGATCTTTGAATGTCCAAATATAAATACTATTGCATACCTTCAGGTTTCCTGGAGCATATTCAACACGTCAACAATACCATTATAATTATTGATAGCAGTCCATCAAGTATAAAGACAGGACATTGGCTATGCATCTATCAAACAAGAAAGAATACAGAATTTTTTGATCCTCTTGGCCTACCGTATACATTCTACACGCCTCACATTAAAAATTTTCTTGAGCAAAGTGGAAAATCTATTATTCAAAATTGGGAGCGAGTACAAGATTTATCAACTAAAAGCTGTTGTTTTCATGCACTATTATATATTGATTTTCCGATGTCGCTGGCATACTTACATTCATTTCCTCAAGGTTTATGTTGAAAATCCTTGATTGAATGACTTTCTAGTTGAAAATACTCTTTCGTACCTATACAATATAAATTTCGGTACCCTAAAAGTGAAGTGCTTTAAAAATGTATGTAAATTTGTTTATTAATAAGATTTTTATATAGAGAACACTGTGTTATTATTTAGATTTCTTCTTCTACGTATAGGTAGTCATCAGAAACGATAATTGGCAGACGCTCGTCAGGATTTAACTTTTATTTGACTTGAAACGCAAAGTCATGATCACATTTTCTACAATATATTTCAACTTCATTTTTATAAAAAATCTTTCTAAAGTCAATAATGCTATTCTGATTCATATTATAAAATTCACGTGTTTCAATTTGATTTTTTGAAGCAATATCACATAGAAAATTTTCATATGAAGAATCACTTTCTGTAACAGCCAAATAAAAGTCTTTAGGTTCATAATGATAGTAGCCAGTATCTTGACAGCGATGTCGTAAGAACCAAAATCTTTTTTTATTCCAGCAATTGAAGAGTAGACCAGGTTCTTTTTCCCAAAACAATTTAAAGCCGCGACGATACCAGTCTCTTAAAAATAAACTGAACTCACGTTTAGGGCTTTTTGCAATCATGCCAGGGTAAGTGTTTTCCCATTGACCACATTTATCATAGAGACAATTGGAGCAAAGGAAACGTCTACTATGAGAGTCAAAAATCTCTTCAAGACAGGAATTACAATTCTTAATTTGTACAGCATATCCACTATGCAATTTACATGGATTGTATAATCTACACTTTTCATTATAGTCATCAGCAAAAGTACACTTCTCACAAGATGACCAGCTGCCCAAAGCATACAAGCATAATGGACATGTGTAAAACATTTTTCAATGATGACTGTCTCACTTCCAAAAAGAAAGTGACCACGATCAATAAAAATGTCTTCTAGCAGAAGTGACGTCACAAAACTTGTTTAGACACGATTTCTTACAAAATGGCAGTCTAAGTAGTGGATAAAAGCAAAAACCACCAAGTAATTTTGTCTCCATTAATATATCTATAAATTGAGTAAAAGCAGCCGGGCCATGAAGACAAAGTGTCATGGTCCAAAGGTGGACAATTAGTTCCCATTATATCGTTAAGCATTTCACGAGAAGCTTTCTTTGAAGAGATAATCCTAGAAAACCATCATGTAAAATTAAAGACTTTTTCAATTTTACTAGATTACGTAAGATTTTCTGGTTCTCAAATCCATCCATTTTAACACTCTCACTACCAAATAAAAAATGTCACTAGTATCAAATCATTTTTTATAGATTGTTCTCTTCAATATATTTCAGTAATGCATTTAATCCGTCTTGCAAAATCTGTATATGCACTATATTCATTTTAGCCGCAAAGCATAATTGTTCTTCTGACCTGAATTTGCTTAATGATATAACATATCCTGCATATTTCTTGCCCAATTCTAGGGTTAGTCGGCAACATATCGTAATTTCCACTGCTACTTTAGGCACTCTAGGTTCCATTTCACTAACACTTTCAATATCCAATAATGTATAAGTATCCATTTCAATATCTATGATGTTGACACCCTGAATTCTTTTTTAATACTTAAAGACGATCGCATCATAACTTCTAGAAACAGGTACGGCATTGCACAGGTGGGAGGGGCTCCACTTATTGCTACTAGTGTTTTAACCGGACCCCACTCCGATGAATCATATAAAAAATACTGTAAAACCTGGAATCTCAGGAATCTTGCCAAGGCATGTTGTCGGAATCTTGCCAGGGGTATTGTCAGAATCTTGCCAGGGCATGATACATCCGGGTTGAATAAAACCAGTTTACATTATCATAGATCCAAGCACTGCACCCTGTATCTGTACTGGTTTACATAATTTATTCTGTAGGATGATAAGTAGTTTGGTAGATTTAATCTCTTTCCCCCCCCCGACCAATTTTGCCCAAATTCAATTGATATTTTTTGGAATATGAAATGATAGTGAAGCCGTGTCTAATATTATCAAAATCTTATCAAGCAATACAATAGTACGTTGATCCTCAGGAGTGTCTTACGACATTAACGTGTAGTGAAATCGTTCGCAGTATATGCTGATTTATTCTCATTCCTGATTATACTGATTATTGATTTACGGGGCAACTTTGATTTACAAGGCAAGGGATGTAAGTTATGCAAGGTGTTTATTGTTACTTTGTCACTTTCTTTACTTTGATACTTTCTTTACTTTGATGATTTGTTACTTGGGTATTGTTACTCTGAAACTCTGATATTGAAAGAAAAAATTGATTTTGAAATGGGGATTGTTGAAAAACTTGAAACCTTAGCAATAAAAAACTAAAAAAAAATATTAATTAAAAAAAAAATTCAGAAAAAGAGATCTTTCAAAGAAAAGTAAAGGTCATATGAAACTTAAGATCAGCGGAAATAAAATCTATAATAGTTCAAACTCAAAATGACCAGAAATTACTATTAAAAACAAACGAAATCAAATAAACAATCATAGCAAACAAATATGAAATAGGTACTAATTTAAATGAATAAATAAATCTTAAAACAAATAAAACTTGAACTGAATATGCAAATTAAGCTTAAAACGAATAAAGGTCTTTTACTATTAAAGAATGATTGAAATGCAAAATGAACAGAAACTAAATAAACAATAATAGCAAACAAACACACAATAGATGCGAATATAAATGAATAAAAAAATCTTAAAACGAGTAAAACTTAAATTTAATATGCAAATCAAGCTGGAAACGAAAAAAATAATTTTAAACCAGAGTTTGGCTGCTGTTAGTTAAAAAGTCAATTTGCAGTCAATAAGTTTGCATAACAATAGGAAAAGACAATTTTAATCAACCAGAATAGATTTGTCACTTTTATTTGACCAGTTCCAAGTCCCAGCTTTGAAACATTGATTGAAGTGATCAAATTGGGAAATTTGTTCTAAATGCACTCATTGCCTTCCTAAAACGGGAAGCTGCTTTTGTTGAGCATTCGATCGAACCATGAAACATTCTGCTCCAATTGCTACAGCTTTCTTAATAGACAAAACATAAGTTCAGAAATATTTTTTCAATGTTTGTGAACTTGATAAAATTTTATTGAATATAAATTTAAATGGTAAAAACCTAGCTTATAAGTCTCATTTTCTATTCTATTTCCGACTGTATCATGCGTTCAAGTTCTGATCAAGTTCTGATCATGCGTTCAAGTTCTCAGGAAACCACACTGAATAAAGAACTTGAAATAAAAAATACCACATGCACTAATTATCTGCACGTAGAGCTTATGTTAATACCATATCCTAAATATAGTTTACCAAAAATTCTTTTATTTTGTCGGGAATCTAGGGCCGTTCAAATTGTTTGACAATAGGTTAAATGCCGCTTCGCTCTTCAAAAAATAGACAAGTAAGTTAATAAGCGTTCATAGGCATTGTGGAAATATAGAACAATTAGCTGAACTCACCAATCATTGTCCGGGCTCGTGTTTCATTCCACTCTAACCAGAATGAAATAAAGGAAGAAGTGACCACAAAAATCCCCGGGACGAAAACGGCTGTGAAATAGTGCTTCTTGTCGCGTGTGAACACAAGCTCTACCCGCAGACAACTCATACCACCTATGAAGAGAAAAGTATATAGAATATCTTACCTATAAGGACCCTGGCCGGTACAGCATTCCACTCCAACCAGAAGGTTATAAACGACGAAGTTACAAGTATGATACCCGGAATGAACACAGTTGTGAAGTAGAAGGCTTTATCGCGTGTGAATATCATTTCCACACGTAAGCAACTGATATTCCCTAGAAGGTAAAAGTTACCTATCAGATTTTTTTCTACCCCCTTTCCCACATTGTACACTTTTTTCAAAATGGCCTTCTGGGTAAAGTAAAATATCGAATAATGAAAGTAGAAACAACTGAATTTATTTTAAATTCTAACGAGTTGTGAATAAAGGGAAGTATTAACACGTTAGTATTAACACTAACGTTTTCATTTCCTACTCTAAAAAGTTTGGAACATTTCAAGCAACGATTTAGAATTTCAAATTGAACTTTTGAGCCATGAGGAATTGCAAGAGGACAAGACTTTCATGCTTAGAAGGAAATTGCGTGTGAGGTGGACAAAGTTCTGTTTTACCTCGAAGGGGTCAAATTGTTCTGTGAAAATTCATGAAGTTTGTCCTTTTTCTAGGTTTCTGACTTAGAAAGGAATCATGAGTGGGGGGGGGGGGTATAATTTTCCAGTTTACCCCCTATGTCAGCATTCATGGCCAAAATAGAATTTTTCCCTCCTTTGGATTCTTTTACGCTTTCTTTCTTTTAATGTTTGAGGGTGCTGAATTATAAAATGGGGGAAAAGTTTATAAGAAAAACGTAGTGAACACACCTTTATAAGAATATTTTTTCATATATTTTATACCGTGAGTAAATTGCTTCCAATTTATTCAATAATAATTCAAAATGTATTGTCCTAAAAAATCATATCAATTGGTGCTACCTTTTGTTCATCATTTTAAAAGTTATGCTTTTTGACGAGACAAGAAACAAACATTCACTAGTACAATTTCTCCCTGATTCCGTGGTTTCGTTAGGCACTCTTTAAAATATTTCCAAGATATACTTTATTGTTACGCTATATTGTTACGCTTAACAATAAAAACAAAATTATTTTAACAATACCAACTATGGACTGCTCGAAGGGAATTTCTAAAAGCAGGCGGTCTCCGAATCACAATATATAAGATAATGAATGTTAAAATATCCTTGAGGCATGAATGAAGGGAGCAGGAGTAGAGGGGCCTCTGATCCTAAAATTTTCGTCCTTCCCAGAATTAAAAATTGCTATAAGACAATAAAACGCAGATTAACACTGTCTGAAGAGGCTTATTTGTAGAGGCTTTTATAACAATTTTACATATCCTGAGAAATAAAATGCGCTGGATTTTAGGTTTAGAAACAGAAAGATAGATGACAAATAAAGCTCTACTCTCCTAAAAATAAAGCTAGTGATTTATCTAAACTAACAAAATATATAGCCCAAGAATGGAATAATCAAGTTGAGTAAATATAATAAATTACACTTAATAGCAGGACATGAATTATGTTTTGATAATTTATTCGAATATAGTATTTAAAATATATAAAACGTTGGATAATAACATAAAAAAGTTATGATACACTAAAATGTAGGCTAACAGCATATAGTCTATGAAAATACTTTTTAATTAGATCTGTCCTGTAGGTAGTTCAAAATATCCAGAAGTTTTCTATGACAGCGTAAATTTTGGCCGACAAATACTTTAAATTACAAAAAGTTGTAAGATACCCTATGATTTTACTAATGTCCTCAAATAAAGCATCTAAATTACCTCGAATCCAAAATATAGCCTGCAACAGATTCGACCCCCTAAAATGTATTCTATAATTTGTGTCGAGCAGGGAAATATTGGCTAAGAAAATAATAATCACGTCGGATAAACATTGTAAATTATAATTTTTGGCAGAATAAATTGCATTGTTGTGTTAATCAACTATAATATCTAACATAATTATTTTGTACTTGTTGATGAGTGTATTTTTTCTCTTTTACTCCGCTCATTTGTCTCCGTTTGTAAAGCGGGCAGAAAATGAATTATTATTATTATTATTATTATTATAAATGAACTTAAGCATTAAAATAACTTTAGAAAGGTCTCGTCTTCTTGAATATCGTCTTTTAATTGGAACGAATAACAACAAATACCCTAAGTAAACAGTAGCTAAAGAAAATATATACTGGAAACCGCAATGAAGTCAAAGCTGTTCTATCCTAATACTAGTTCACTCCACTGGAACTGGAATGTTGTACAGACATTCCAAATCCAATTGATCGTAAATCCTCTTTTGAATATATGTGTAAAGAGTCCATCGATGAAATAGCTAAGCTATGACCACAATCAGAAAGAATGAAAAGCAGCTGCTGACCGAATTGCTGAGGAAATTAAAATCGGAAAGTAGTTCACCCAGCAGTATGAGAGGGTATTAAGAGGATACGGAGGCAATAACTAAGGAATAGAAAAATGGAAAAAAAAAATATTGAATGAAAATACGCGAGAATCAAATGAGACTCATCCCTCTGATGCTAGGCAAAATGAAGGGGAATTACTGATTAGGAATAAAACATATACTAGCCAAAGAAATATGGAATAAACAGACTTAGAGGTTAAATTGAGAAAAATTAATGAAAGGAGAAATCGAATTTGACCAAATAGCAGAAATAGTAGGAGCTCAGTGTCAAGTCACGAAAAAGTAATAATATAACAGCAATAATATAATAAATCAAGGGGGTTACGAAAAGTAATAAAATACATCTTACACCAAGATGAATTTTTTAATCCAGAAAGAAGAAGCAAGGGAACGAAAAGTGGAGGGTGATAGAAGAGCGAGGGAACAAAAAGAGCAATGAGACAGGAAGGACAGTGGCAAAGACAGGAAAGAAGGGGAAAGAAAAGAGGAGACTGACAGAATAGCCAGGGAACAAAAGGAAGAGGCAGATAGAGAAGATAGGTGGTTATGGATGGAGATGATTGCAAGGAAAAATTCCCAAAATATATAACAATCATCTACAATAGATCTAATGCGCAGCACAAACCTCCAACCGATGAAAGAAGATGAAGATATATACTTGTATATCTCTAATTTTGAGAAAAAAAGTGTGGAATTGAATGGGTGGTCAGAGAAACACTGGTGAGTATGGTACAGCCCAGGCTAAATCCCAAGGCATAAAGTGCCTATGCGGCTTTGTGGAGGCTCTAAGCAAAACATTTCCAAACATTAAAAGAAGTAATTTTGAGTTATCCTCGGAAAACTTCTGCCAGAAGTTCAGAAATGAAATAAAAGAAATTCAGAAACCTGCATGGAGAGAATTTGTACACAAACTGGCAGATTTACAAGAAAAATGACTAGAACTAGGTGACTATACTATGATCGAAGATACCAAAGAACTGAACGAAAAAAAAAAAATAGGGAAACGCTCCAAAGAAATTAGGACGGAGCATTTTTTAGAGAACCTATTTTATAAATATACTTAAAAGAAAAACGAACGGATATGAGGAAGGAAATGGCAAACTTAGCAGGGAATTATGTAGAAACAAGGAAAGAGGCACCTGGTACAATAAGAACAAGACTAGAAAGTAGTAGGGAGGGATACCTGTCCACAGAAGATAAAAGAACATCTAGCCAACGAAGGCAAAGGTAAACGGAGACAACATGCTACAGTTGCAACTCCTTTGGACACTATGTCCCTAATTGCCCCAATAAAGAATTTAGAAAATCTAGCCAAAAATGGGAATACAATGAAGTCACCTGTTTTAACAGTAATTAATTAAAAATAAATCTCAAAAAGAAGTTTTTCAAGGAAAACTAAAGGCCATATTAAATTTAAGATCAGAAGAAATAATTTCCTACAATATTTCAAACTCAAAACAACCAGAAATTACAATAGACAGCCGAGTTAAACTCAAAACGAGAAAAATCAACATGAGTAGGGCTGATAATCCCTATGCCATCTTAAGACCAGAACACAATTTGAACAAAATACGTTTGAAATGTTTTCACCTTAAAACCTTAACGAAGAAATACCAGTATATGTCAATTTAACTGACAATCCACAGTCATTTGTTTATTTTTTCTTTTTTTTTTCAGTAAAGTACAAATTGTGTTCTGGTCATGAGAAGGCATAGAGGTTATCAGCCCTACTCATGTTAATTTTTGCTCGTTTTGAGTTTGACTCGGCTATCTATTGTAATTTCTGTTCGTTTTGAGTTTAATTTATTTATTGATAGTGATTTGTGATAGTTTTATGCTTGGAAGATTATTTTACTTTATTTTTGCTCATTCTTGGCTTAATGGAGTTCTTTACTTTTCTTTGAAAAACTTCTCTCGTGGAAAAAGTTTTTTAAAATTGATTTCTGTTCGTATTCTTGACATAGTCTTTTTTATGGATAAAAAAAAAACTATTGTATATCTTTTCAGTTTTCTTCTATAAGAATCTGTAGTTTGAGTTGCTATTTGTTTGTTGGAGAAACAATTTCAACAATTTTTAATCCTGACACAAACAGTATTTTTTAATATAATTTTATTGCTTCTTAAGTTGACCTGAAAAATAAAACTTAATATTATTCCCAAAAGATTTTATCTATGCTCTTTGACAACATGGATACACTTTCACTCTTTTGATTCGTTTAAATTGTAAGAGTAGAAGTAGTACTAGTAGTATCCCCAAAAGTTTCTACTTAATACCCCCAGTCGTTCTCGATATATTTCTGAGGTGTCTTATTGGCAATAATTTAACACAATGCCTTTTGATTTATTTTTAAAAGAAAACATCTAGTTTTAAAGCTTAATGGACCAATTACGTAATTGTGGGGGTTTGACATGCCTAATATCTCTAAAGACATAGTTGCTGTACCGTTTTACTATGCTGAACAAAATGACTCATATGCTCATTTTTGTGCAAAAAAAAAGTTCCGATAAAAGAGATAAAAAATTGCAAAAAAGGTTCCGGGCCTACACAACCCTCCAGAGCCTGGGGGCAAGTATTATAAGTTAAGCCCTGAGGGCACATAAATTTCTTATGGAAGGAATGGTAGGATAAACTTCAGAGCGGGCTCATT
Source organism: Artemia sinica (assembly GCA_027921565.1). Classification (NCBI taxonomy): domain Eukaryota; kingdom Metazoa; phylum Arthropoda; class Branchiopoda; order Anostraca; family Artemiidae; genus Artemia; species Artemia sinica. The sequence goes on from CM051264.1 coordinate 30,654,203, forward strand.
CGATTGGAAATCAGGATTTCTAGTGCCCCTTTTGGAGAGCAAAAGTGATCGAGGGGAACTAGCCCCCCCCCCATCCCTCAAGTATTTTCCTCCATATACATCCGATTAAAATTTTTAGATAGCCATTTTGTTAAAAGCAGTTGAAAGATCAGATAACATAAACTCCGGGGTAATAACAACCCCCAGAGCCCAGGGGAAAATGTTAAAACATTATGTAGCGGGGTTATAAGTTATAATAACTGTTTAAAAAAATTATAATTGGGATACAAGACAGACAACTTCCTCGTTCAATTATTTAATAATTCCTGCTCGTTTTGAGTTTGAGTTGAATATTAGTTATGTTTTTTTTTGTAGCTTATAAGTTCTTTATTGGTATCATCTTTATTAACTTTTTTCTTTTAACTTTTAGTTTATTATTCATTATAATGTCAATTTATTTTTTTACTATGCTGAAGACATATTTTCGCTCTTTACTTTTGTTAAGACTTTTTCTTTTTTATTTAATTTCTGTTCGTTTTTTTATTCTTTTTTTGTAAAAAAGGAAAAAAAAGAAAATAAGAAAGCGAAAATCATATGACAAAAAATTGAAACTTAAGTACTTTGATTAGAGCTGATATTTAAATTACCCATGAATTATTAATTAGTAAAACAAAAGTGGGTTTTACAATCATAATAAAAATATCTATTTCTGAATTTCTCTAATACGGTCATTATTTAAATTTGGCCATTTTCAATACGGTCAAATTCAAATTATCCATATTTTCGCTCTTTACTTTTGCTAAGAAAAACTTATTCTTTTTTTTTATTTAATTTCTGTTCGTTTTTTTATTCATTTTTTGTAAAAAAGGAAAAAAAAGAAAATAAGAAAGCGAAAATCATATGACAAAAAATTGAAACTTAAGTACTTTGATTAGAGCTGATATTTAAATTAGCTGTGAATTTGTAATTTGTAAAACAAAAGTAGTTTTTACAATCATAATGAAAATATTTATTTCTGAATTTTTCTAATACTACCATTATTTAAATTAGGCCACATTTAACTTGGCCAAATTTAAGTTAGTCTTGAATTTTTAATTAGTAAAACAAAAGTAATTTTTAAAATCATAATGAACATATTTATTTTGAGTTTTTTTAATACGGCCATATTTGAATTTTTTCGCGGTAGGGGCATGATTAATTTGTGAGAGGGGGGGGATACTTTCGAGAACGAAAGCGACCGAAAGAACAAAAACGAATGACCGTATATTGTCAGTTTAATTGACACATACTGATATTTATTCCTCCATTTGCACCCGATCAAAATTTTTGGATAGCCATTTTGTTAAAAACAGTTGAAAGATTAGATAACATAAAATCTGGGGTAAAAACAACTCCCAGACAGTGGAAAATGTTGTAAAATTATGTCGCGGGGTGATAAGTTATAATAACTATTAAAAAGAATATAATTGGGGTACAAGACATTCAACTTCTCCGTTCAATTATTTAGTAATTTCTGTTCGTTTTGAGTTTGAGTTGAATTTTAGTTCTATTTTTTTGTAACTTATAAGTTTATTATTAGTTTCATTTCTATTAAGTTGTTTCTTTTAACTTTTAGTTGATTGCTCATTATAATGTCAATTATTTTTTTTACTCTACTGAAGATATGTTTTCACTCTTTACCTTTGTTAAGAAAAACTTGTTATTTTTATTTAATTTCTGTTCGTTTTTTATTCATTTTTGTAAAAAAGGGGAAAATAAATAAGAAAACGAAAATTATATGATATAAATTGAAACGTAAAGTACTTTAATTAGAGCTGATATTTAAATTAACCGTGAATTTTTAATTTGTAAAACAAAAGTAGTTTTTACAATCATAATGAAAATATTTATTTCTGAATTTTTCTAATGCTGCCATTATTTGAATTAGGCCATATTTACCTCGGCCACATTTAAATTAGTCATGAATTTTTAATTAGTAAAGCAAAAGTAATTTTTACAATCATAATGAACGTATTTATTTCTAATTTTTTCTAATACGGCCATATATAGAGTTTTTCGGGGCATGGGGCATGATTGGTTTATGAGAGGGGGGGGGGATATTTTCGAAAACGAAAGTGACCGAAAGAAAAACACAAATGACCGTGAATTGTCAGTTCAATCGACACATACTGATATTTATTCCTTAAAATTTTGATAATTTTTTATTTTTGAAAGTAAACAAGTGAAACATTTAAAAAGTATTTTGCTTTCAGTAAAGCGCAATTATGTTCTGGTCTTGAGAAGGCATGGGGGTTATCAGCCCTATTCATGTTAATTTTTGCTCGTTTTTAGTTTGACTCGGCTATTTATTGTAACTTCTGTTGGTTTTGAGTTTTATTTATCTATTGATAGTGATCTGTGGTAGTTTTACGATTGGAAGATTATTTGACTTTATTTCCGCTTATTTTTGGCTTAATGGAGCTCTTTACTTTAAAAAAAACTTGCTTTGCGGAATAAGTTTTCAAGTTAATTTCTGTTCGTTTTTTATTGACATTGTCCTTTTCTGAATATTTTTATTATGTTCAGTTTTTTTTTTCTAAAAGGATCCATAGTTTGGGTTGCTATTTATATGTTAAAGAAAGTTTTTTCAACAATTTTTAATCCTGACACAAACAATATTTTTTAATTTAATTTATAACCCCTGAAGTTGACCTGACAGATAAAACTTAACATCGTTCTCAAAAGACTCTATCTATGCTCTTTGACAACCTGAAAAACTTACACTCTGGATGGGGTATGAATGGATACACTCTGATTTAACTTGAATTTTGATCGAACTTAAAAATTCTGCAGTCATATAACATTTTGCTTTTAATTAGGAAGGACTCTTACGTTGTTCGACTTGGATAATTTGTAAAACGATTTTTTTTTTGCGGTAAAGGGTAAGTACGTTTTTATATGAAATTACGTTTGGTGATGTGTAATTGTGTATCATCCTCCGATTACTCTGGGGGTGTCCAGCCTCCGATTACTCTGAATCTTAAAAGGACACTAGAACTTCTGATTACTAATCCAGTGAGTCTCCTCCGAAGTTTATACGAACACCCTTTCTATATATACCTTACATGGCCCCATGGTAAAACTTACAACCCTTGCCCGGAGGGCTCTGGGGAGGGGGTGTCATCCTCAAAGGCATACTTTCCGCACCTTCTAAGTAAGTGGAAGAAAATGGCTATTTCAAAATTTTGATTGGATGTGTTTGGGAAAATGGTGGGCTTGGGAGGGGGGGGTTCGTTGCCTTCCAATCCTTTCGACTACTAAAAAGGGCACGAACCCTTTCATTTTCCAACCGAATGAGCCTATTTTGAAGTTTCTACCACACAAAATAGCTATCTCAAAATTTCTATCAGATGCATTCCGGGAAAATACGAGGCGTGGGGGGGGTATCCACCCTCCCATCACTCTGAGTCTCAAAAAGGGCTCTAAGACTTCTGATTAATAATCTAATGTGCCCCATCAGAAGTTTATACGATCTCCCTTTCTATATAAACCTTATATGCCCCCAGGGCATAACTTACAACCCTTGCCCTCTGGGCTCTGGGGGTGATTTCATCCTCGATGACATAATTTCTGGACCTTCCAACTACGTTGAACAAAATTTCTATCTCAAAATTTTGATTGGATGTGTTAGGGGAAATGATGGGCGTGGGAGGGGTGATAGTTGCCCTCCAATCACTTTTGACTATTAAAAAGGGTACAAGCCCTTCCAATTTACAATCTAATGATTCCCCTTCGAAGTCTCTTCAAAAAACTCCTTCGATACGAAGTCCCTGGTCTAAAAAAAAAACAAAAAACATTGTGCTGATATTGCTCTTTACTTAGGCAGCGCTAGTGCGCTTCCACCAGTCATTAGAAGAAAAACAAAGTTCCTACGCCAAATTTCTAAGGACATTTTTATGGCCCAAAACAGAGTATAAAAGAGGAAAAATTCAAGGACGTATTTTCCCTTACCAAGAAGATCCCCCCCTTTTAAAAATCATGGATGCGCCACTCAGTCAAGTCATATCTGTGAGAAGGGTAAGTAGAGAACCACTTCGCCGGCACCTTCTCTGTTTCTTCTTTCGCAGTCACAAATAATACAAGTTCGCACCATTGTCCAAAGTTTGTCTAACAACCAGTGTTGCCAGAAGGTGAAACAAAAAACAAGCCCGAGCCTTTGAAAACCAAGACTGCCATCATGGTCAGTTCCTAAAGTGCTAAAGTTGCCCAAATTTGTGTGTTTCACAACAATTTTTGGTGCTAAAGTAAAAAAAAAAACAAAATTTCCGCGTGTCTTGGCTTGGTCCTGGTCAAATCAAACTTCGAACAAATACGGAAAAATGCGGTCCACACTTTTTGTTAATTCCAGTAGTATCCTATATTGCTATATGAACCCTGCAAGGAACCCTACGCCTGAGGCATGAATATACAGTGCAGTTTGAACGGTACATTGCAAAAAGCGACCAATCCCTTTATATTATAAAGGGATCCATCAACTTAGAACAATGGAACCGTTCATCCATCAATTTGGAACTATGGAGGAGATTGTGTAATTCAATCAGACTGGCTTAGACACAGGTTTCTAGGCCAAAACTTATGATCGTCACATTACGTATTCAAAAGGTTTATTGCGCCTTTTGTAAACAAATGTCCAACAGTAATAAGCTCTAGGCTGTAGGTACCTTGCATCGTGTCTAGAATTGATGGGCATATGGTGTTAAATCATTTTGCGTAAAAACTAACTCTAATTGCAAAAAAGGGTATAGCATTTGCGAATTGGACTGTATGAAGAATATTAGTTTTTGATTGAATAATAGGGATGTGAATGATCCTAGTTAGTGATCGGATTGTATGAAAGTGGTAAAAAAGGGCTAAACTGATTATCAGTTAAGGTAACCCCTCGGGGTTGTTAGCTCATAGCTTATTTATTATAAATTTGGTTAACAATGATAAAATGGTCTTGTGACTTGACCTAGCTTTACTTCTTCGATGTGTTCTGTATAATACACAAGTCACATTTGAACAGTGTTGTCAATTTAAAATAGAGTCTAACGTTATAGCATACTAAAAAGTTGATACTAAGAGAGATGTAGATGGCAGGAAAAGAATTTTAATATAGAAGTTCAGAACAATCCATAAAAATCCTTACAAATCAAGTAGTGAGGTGTTTATGAGTACGAACCGTCAAGGATCATAAGCACCAATGACCCTAACCACCAGGGACCTCAACCCCCAAAGGTTCCCTATCCCCAAACTCCAAAGGACCCCTCCCCCCAACTTTTTGGCCCCCTCCCCCATTGTTTTTTATTTTTTAAGTTTTTTAGTGACCATTTTTTTACATTTTTTTCAAGTTTTTTTTATATCTCTTATATATAATAGTTTTTTTTATATCTTTGACATGCAACATACTTAAAACAAAAAAAATCACATTTAATATTTTCCAAATTCAAAATGAGAATGATACAGAAATGTTAGTCGTGACTTTTACTATTAGGAAACTATTGTTTGTAGTAGCACTTTTTTTGACATGTTTTTTCAACTTTTTTTACATCTTTTTTTTAAATTTTTTTTCATATCAGAATAATAGAATTGCACTTTTGATTTAAATTTTAAAACATATTCTTGTGCATACTCATACTCCTATTGATGAGAACTGATAGTTCTCATTCAATTTTGTTTCATGAAAATCAAACTATTTTTTTTCATCTAAATTTTTTTTTGACTTATTCAACTATACGAAATTATTCAACTTTTTTTCAACTTTTTTTTACATCTCCAAATCATAAATTGACAAAATCTATGTGTTAGATTGAATAAATTTTTTTTTATCAAAATCTTTTTTCAGATACATCGGATAAAATTGACAGAATCTAAGTGTCAGAGTGAATAAATTTTTTTATCAATATCCTTTGTCAGATACATCGGATAAAATTTACAAAATCTAAGTACCAGAGTGAATAAATGCTTTATCAACATCCTTTGTCGGATAAAATTGACAAAATATAAGTATCAGAGTGATTAAATTCTATATCAACATCCTTTTCTCGGATACATAGGATAAAACTGACGAAATCTAAGTGTTAGAGTGAATAAATTTTTTTTATCAACATCTTTTGCCAGACACATCGGATAAAATTGACAAAATCTAAGTGTCAGAGTGAATAAATGCTTTATCAACATCCTTTGTCGTATAAAATTGACAAAATCTAAGTATCAGAGTGATTAAATTCTATATCAACATCCTTTTCTCGGATACATAGGATAAAATTGACAAAATCTAAGTGTTAGAGTGAATAAATTTTTTTTATCTACATCCTTTGCCAGATACATCCGATAAATTGACAAAATCTAAGTGTCAGAGTGAATAATTTTTTTTCTTATCAACATCCTTTCTCGGATACATCGAATAAAATTGACAAAATGTAAATATGAGAGTGAATAAATACTTTATAAACATCCTTTATCGGATATGTTGGATAAAATTGACAAAATCTAAGTATCAGAGTGATTAAAATCTAAGTATCAGAGTGATTAAACTTCATATCAACACCCATATCTTGGATACATGCGATTAAATTGACAAAATCTAAGTATCAGAGGGAATAAATGCTTTATCAACATCCTTTAAATGCATTATCAACATCATCTGTCGGGTATATCGGATAAAATTGACAAAATATAAGTATCAGATTGATTAAATTCTATATCAACATCCATTTCTCGAACACATGGGATAAAATTGACAAAAGCTAAGTGTCAGAGTGAATAAATTTTTTTATCAACATCTTTTTCCAGATACATCAAATATAATTGACAAAATCTATTCGAAAAAATCGAAGTATCAGAGTGAATAATTTTTATAATAATTTTGATACTTCGAAAAAATCGAATTATCAGAGTGAAAATTTTTTTTATCAACATCTTTTATCAGTTACAACAAATATAATTGACAAAATCAAAATCTAAGCATTATGAAAAAATTGTCAGTAAGTAAGTAACAAACTCTTTCTTGAATTCACCTCTTGGATCCACAATACAAAAATTTAATTCAGGAAATTATGAAAAAATTGAACAAATTCCTTAAGAACATTCTTTATCGATTGAATTCGCTGCCATCAACATCCTTTGTCAGATACATCGAATAAAATTGAAAAATTGTAAATATAAGAGTGAATAAATACTTTATCAACATCCTTTATCGGATATGTCGGATAAAATTGACAAAATCTATGTATCACAGTGATTAAAATCTAAGTATCAGAGCGATTAAATTCCATATCAACATCCCTTTCTCGGATACATGGGATAAAATTTACAAAATCTAAGTATCAGAGTGAATAAATGCTTTATCAACATCATTTGTCGGTCATATCGGATAAAATTGACAAAATCTAAGTATCAGATTGATTAAATTGTATATTAACATCCAGTTCTCGAATACATGGGATAAAATTGACCAAAGCCAAGCGTCAGAGTGAATAATTTTTTTTATCAACATCTTTTGTCAGATACAATGAATATAATTGACAAATTGGCCTTATCAGCATCCTTTGTTGGATATGTTGGATAAAATTGACAAAATCTAAGTGTCAGAGTGAATATTTTTTTCTCAACGTCTTTTGTCGGATACATCAAATATAATTGACAAAATTTAAGTATCAGAGTGAATAAACGCATTATCAACATCATTTGTCGGTCATATCGGATAAAATTGACAAAATCTAAGTATCAGATTGATTAAATTCTATATCAACATCCCTTTCTCGAATACATGGGATAAAATTTACAAAATCTAAGTGTCAGAGTGAATAATTTATTTTATTAACATCTTTTGTCAGATACAATGAATATAATTGACAAAATCTAAATATCAAATCGATTAAATTCTATATCAGCATCCTTTTTTGGATATGTTGGATAAAATTGACAAAAGCTAAGTGTCAGAGTGAATAAATTTTTTTTTTATCAGCATCTTTTGTCAGATACATCAAATATAATTGACAAAATCTAAATATCAGAGTGAATAAATGCTTTATCAGCATCCTTTGTCGGATATCTCGGAAAAAATCTAATTATCAGAGTGATTAAATTCTATATCAACATCCCTTTCTCGGATACATGGGATAAAATTGACAAAATCTAAGTATCAGAGTGAATAAATGCTTTATCAACATCCTTTAAATGCATTATTAACATCATATGTCAGATAAATCGGATAAAATTGACAAAATCTAAGTGTCAGAATGAATAAATTCGTTTTCAAAGTTTTTATCGGATACATAAGATAACAGTCATAAAATCCAAGTTCTATCCATTTTGACTTCAGGCGTAAGTACGTTGAATTTAGGGTGGACCGGTTATAGATGGCAACACACCCGCTCAGGCACACAGTCAGAATGAGAGAGATATGCAAAAAGTTAGGCTAATTCAGGTTCACTTAGAGTGCCGCCACTCTAAGTGAACCTGAATTAACCTAACTTTTTGCACATCTCTGTCAATTTTATCCGATATATCCGAAAAAAGATGTTGATAATGAATTTATTCACTCTGATACTTAGATTTCGTCAATTTTATCCGACATAACCGACAAATGATGTTGATAAAGCACTTATTCAATCCGATACTGAGATTTTGTAAATTTTGTCCGATGTATCTGACAGAGGATGTTAATAAAAAAAATTATTCACTCTAACACTTAGATTTTGTCAATTTTATCCCATGTATTCGAGAAAGAAATGTTGATATGGAATTTAATCAATCTGATACTTAGATTTTGTCAATTTTATCCGATATACCCCACAAATGATGTTGATAATGCATTTAAAGGATGTTGGTATAACATTAATTCACTCTGATACTTAGGTTTTGTCAACTTTATCCAATGTATCCGAGAAAGAGATGTTGATATGGAATTTAATCACTCTGATACTTAGAGTTTGTCAATTTTATCCGACATATCCAACAAAGGATGTTGATAATGAATTTATTCACTCTGGTACTTAGATTTTGTCAATTTTATCCGACATATTCGACAAATGATGTTGATAAAGCATTTATTCAATCTGATACTTAGATTTTGTCAATTTTATCCGATGTATCTGACAGAGGATTTTGATAAAATAAAATTATTCACTCTAACACTTAGATTTTGTCAATTTTTTCCGACATATCTGACAAAGGATGCTGATAAAGCATTTATTCACTCTGACACTTAGATTTTGTCAATTTTATCCAACGTATCCGACAAAGAATGCTGATAAAGCATTTATTCACTCTGATATTTAGATTTTGTCAATTATATCCGTTGTAAGTGATAAAAGATGTTGATAAAAAAAATATTCACTCTGATGCTTAGATTTTGTCAATTTTATCACATGTATCCGAGAAATGGATGTTGATATAGAATTAAAATCACTCTGATACTTAGATTTTATCCGAGATATCTGACAAAGGATGCTGATAAAGCATTTATTCATTCTGATACTTAGATTTGGTCAATTATATTTGATGTATCTGACAAAAGATGTTGATAAAAAATAATTATTCACTCTGACACTTAGCTTTTGTCAATTTTATCCAACATATCCGACAAAGGATGCCGATATAGGATTTAATCGATCTTATATTTAGATATTGTCAATTATATTCGTTGTATCTGACAAAAAATATTGATAAAAAAATTATTCACTCTGACACTTAACTTCTGTCAATTTTATCCCATATATTCGAGAAATGGATGTTGATATAGAATTTAATCAATCTGATACTTAGATTTTCTCAATTTTATCCGATATACCCGACAAATGATGTTGATAATGCATTTATTCACATTGATACTTAGGTTTTGTCAATTATATTTGATGTATCTGACAAAAGATGTTGATAAAAAAAAAATTATTCACTCTGACACTTAACTTTTGTCAATTTTATCCAACATATCCGACAAAGGATGCTGCTAAAGCATTTACTCACTCTGATATTTAGATTTTGTCAATTATATTCGTTGTATCTGACAAAAGATGTATATAAAAAAATTATTCACTCTGACGCTTAGCTTTTGTCTATTTTATCCCATGTATTTGACAAATGGATGTTGATATAGAATTTAATCAATTTGATACTTAGATTTTTTCAATTTTATCCGATATACCCGACAAATGATGTTGATAAAGCATTTATTCACTCTGATACTTAGATTTTGTAAATTTTATCCCATGTATCCGAGAAAGGGATGTTGATATGGAATTTAATCACTCTGATACTTAGATTTTAATCACTCTGATACTCAGATTTTGTCAATTTTATCCGAAATATCCGACAAAGGATGCTGCTAAAGCATTTACTCACTCTGATATTTAGATTTTGTCAATTATATTCGTTGTATCTGAAAAAGATGTTGATAAAAACAATTTAATCACTCTGATACTTAGCTTTTGTCAATTTTATCCAATGTATTCGAGAAATAGATGTTGATATAGAATTTAATCAATCTGATACTTAGCTTTTGTCAATTTTATCCGATATACCCGACAAATGATATTGATAATGCATTTATTCACTCTGATACTTAGATTTTGTCAACTAAATTTGATGTATCTGACAAAAGATGTTGATAAAAAAAATTATTCACTCTGACACTTAGATTCTGTCAATTTTATCCCATGTATTCACTCTTATATTTCAATTTTATATTCACTCTGATATTTAGATTTTGTCAATTATATTCGTTGTATCTGACAAAAGATGTTGATAAAAAAAATTATTCACTCTGACGCTTAGCTTTTGTCAATTTTATCCCATGTATTCGAGAAATGGATGTTGATATACAATTTAATCAATCTGATACTTAGCTTTTGTCAATTTTATCCGATATACCCGACAAATGATATTGATAATGCATTTATTCACTCTGATACTTAGATTTTGTAAATTTTATCCCATGTATCCGAGAAAGGGATGTTGATATGGAATTTGATCACTCTGATACTTAGATTTTAATCACCCTGATGCTTAGATTTTGTCAATTTTATCCGACATATCCAATAAAGGATGTTGATAAAGTATTTATTCACTCTGATATTTACATTTTGTAAATTTTATTCGATTTATCTGACAAAGGATGTTGATGGAAGTGAATTCAATCGATAAAGAATGTTAATAAATAATTTTTTTAATTTTTTTTATAATTTCCTGAACTAAATTTCTGTATTGTGTATCCATAAGGTGAAGTCAAGAAAGAGTTTGTTACTTACTTACTGACAATTTTTTCATAATTCTTAGATTTTGATTTTGTCAATAATATTGGATGTAACTGATAAAAGATGTTGATAAAAAAATTATTCACTCTGATACTTCGATTTTGTCAATTTTATCCCATGTATCCGAGAAAGGGATGTTGATATAGAATTTAATCACTCTGATACTTTGATTTTATCCGAGATATCCGACAAAGGATGATGATAAAGTATTTATTCACTCTGATACTTATATTTTGTCAATTATATTTGATGTAGCTGACAAAAGATGTTGATTAAGAAAGTTTATTCACTCTGACACTTAGCTTTTGTCAATTTTATCCAAAATATCCGACAAAGGATGCTGATATAGAATTTAATAAATCTTATATTTAGATTTTGTCAATTATATTCGTTGTATCTGACAAAAGATGTTGATAAAAAAAAATTATTCACTCTGAAGCTTATCTTTTGGCAATTTTATCCCATGTATTCGAGAAATGGATGTTGATATAGAATTTAATCAACCTGATACTTAGATTTTGTCAATTTTATCCGATATACCCGACAAAAGATGTTGATAAAGCATTTATTCACTCTGATACTTAGATTTTGTAAATTTTATCCCATGTATCCGAGAAAGGGATGTTGATATGGAATTTAATCACTCTGATACTTAGATTTTAATCACTCTTATACTTAGATTTTGTCAATTTTATCCGACATATCCGATAAAGGATGTTGATAAAGTATTTATTCACTCTGATATTTACATTTTGTCAATTTTATTCGATGTATCTGACAAAGGATGTTGATAAGAAAAATAATTATTCACTCTGACATTTAGATTTTGTCACTTTTATCCGATGTATCTGGCAAAGGATGTAGATAAAAAAGTTTATTCACTCTAACACTTAGATTTTGTCAATTTTATCCTATGTATCCAAGAAAGGGATGTTGATATAGAATTTAATCACTCTGATACTTAGATTTTGTCAATTTTATCCGACATATCCGATAAAGGATGTTGATAAAGTATTTATTCATTCTGATATCTAGATTTTGTCAATTTTATTCGATGTATCTGGCAAAGGATGTTGATAATAAAACTCCGATAAAGGATGTTGATAAAGTATTTATTTTCTCTGATATTTACATTTCGTCAATTTTATCCGAT
>CM051264.1:30671610-30924110 GCA_027921565.1 Artemia sinica
GTTTAGCATTATATAGGCAAGTTGAACCTGGATATGGAGTAGAAGCACAGTTTAAGCTGCAATTTCAGGTTAAATTTACAAAGATATTGATCCAGTTGAGAGCAAACAGTCTGTTGGCGGGGGGAAGTATTTTTTGGAACTTTAAGGGAAGTATGACAGAAGAAAAATTGCCTACTCTGCTATGCAGAGGAGGATGGCTTAGGTCATTCTCTTCTGAGGTACCGCCAGATATCTTAAATTAGGGTCAATTGGCTGGAGGAAAATTTTATAGAGCTACTTTTAGGCATTCTTAAATCAGCGAATTCACAAACGATTGTTACGGCGGAAAATTGTGTGTTGAAGGCGAGGAGGCGAGGCACAAACTACGCAATTAGAAGTACAAAGTGTTTAGTTTCGGGTTTAAAGCTTTTGCAGATATATGTATGTAATTATGTTTTTTGTATATGGCCCTCGAGTCTTCAAACACAAATTACACGATTTTTGTTATTATAGGATTGTTTAAGCTTCCAATTAACTAAATCAAACAATTTAATTTTATTTTCGTGGTCCTTGGCACTTCAAGCAGAAAGTTTCGAAAAAATGAAATATCGCTAAATCAGAGCATCATTTCTTGATAATAGAAGTAAATTATTCTTATAACAATAGGCAATGATGTCTGATAAAGTCTTAAAAACTTTAGAAGATTATTTGGAGTTTTTATTCTTTTTAGGTTTCTAGCGAAACATGGTGAAGCTTCCCATGATTTGTTTTTTACATGCTATATATCATGCAATGAAATGTTGAATACACAAAAAAAAACATCTGCAAATGAAATGTAAACTTACCTCGCCATCGGAACCTGTCGGGGCATAAAGTTGTTGAATTTTCTATTAAATATGCATTTAAAGATGAAAGACTTGGAGTTTTGCGTAGTGTAGCTTCGTCATCGCTCCATTGATACACCATTCGATCTCTTTCATAAGAAACTAAAAAGAAGAAATTACGAAGACTTCATTAGTCAATGTGAATTTCTGAAAACAATATTTTAACAAAAGGTCAAGGCTCCTCAAGGGTAAAATTTTTACTTAGCAAAACTGTGTCATTGAGGCTATTTAATACATTTAATTTGTTTTCCTTCACCTTTACTCCTATGGAACGCATTATTTTCCCAGTGTATACTGCATAAGCATAGTGTATACTGCATAGTGTATAAGTGTATATTGCATACTGAAATAGTGTGTAAAGGAGAATCTAAAGTTTTTGACACTGCCTTCAAAAAAATTCGTCATTATTGCTGTCTTTGATTTATTTTCGCCCTCATACAGTTTGTCATAAAGGATAAACTAGATAAAATCAAATAATTTTATCAGCAATAATTTAAAATGTTAGGGAATCAGTTGTCTCTACCCTTGTATTTGGATTTTTTCATTTCATTTCATGAATCATTGGCCGATATGTCAATATTTTCGTTGCAATTATTTCTGTTTTCATAGGTGCTTCGCATCACAGATTAATTTGAGTAGGCTAATTTTCTTTGCCTTTCCATAGGTTTTTCTCATCATAGTTTAATTTGTCTTCATTTTAAAGACAATTTAACATTCGCACCCAAAGTATGACACGTTAAAATCAAGGGGTTCAAAATAAAAGCATAATAATGACAACAGCTACGATGATAATAATAATATTTTTTATTATTTTAAAAGCCCTTTGGCCATGGCAATACAAAATGAAAATTCCTTTCTAAGTAATTCTCACAACGTAAATCATACTACAGAAATCAATTTGTGTGCTTAGTTGCCAGCCTGCAAAACCATCCTAGTCCTTTTACACTTCGGCTATGATAATTAAAAGTGCGACTTGTGTCATTTTGTAACTTTTTAGGAGAGGCAAAAAACAGAAAAAAGTTTCTTGACTGTTGTCGTCTGAAAGATAGGACTAGTGGAGATAAAGAGAAAATTTTCTAAACCGACTTTTTATGCTCTTTTCACTGGTATATTCAATTTAAATATTTCGAGTGAATTTAAAGTTATTTGATTTTACGGCGCATGTCTCCTTTTTCCTTGACAGAAAAAAGAAACAAACGGCAGATCCCCATATTAGAACTCCATAAGATAATACCAATCCTGTAATTCTGAAGTGCAACAAGACCTAGAAGAATCTGGCCATTTTGTTCACACTCTCAGTAGAGCCGCCCCAAAAACTCATTTTGATATGTAATTTACCTTTGACCCCCCTTCAGTTGAAGTGCAAGATACTTGATCCAGTCCTATTTTTTCGCACTAGCTTCCTTTTTCTTTCCCTTGGTTTATTCCAAGATCAATTGCAAAAACTTGCCGGAATGTGGCTATTTTTGTTCATTCTATTGGACTATGCGTATATAAACCTCCTTTTGGCATCCAATTTCCTAAGACCATCGTTTCATCGAAGTACTTTGAAATTCAACCCTTACTAACTCTACCTATTCATAGTCACTTCTTTCGCACTTTGTACTCAGGAATTTCAGATAGTATAAATGTTTTAATTGATATAATATCAATCAAAATTGAGTTCCTTATATGAAAAATAAGGAACTCAACCATTGGCACAACTTCTTGAAAGAACTTCGATTAATACAAAAGTAAAAAATAATAAACAAAATAATTACAAAATCTCTTTGGAACACTGAAGGATTTACTTGCACAAGACAAACAAAAGGGATTCTATTTAAATAATGACAAAACAGGTCTAAAATTTGTTGTATTCCACAGCGAAAAAAAAATTGTTGTGATTAGTGCAAAATTCTCTGTAGGATACTTTTACTCGAATCTATAAGAAAAATTGAATAATAAAGCAATTTTTGGGGTTGTTGTTTAAACATCATCACTTTGGCATCCTTCAAAACACGTGGCTAGATCGGATGACCCTTTATTCACTGCCAAGTCAAGCCAAAAATTCTTTTTCTGCTCATTAGAAAAGTGTGGGATTAGTCTTTGAATTCCTTTTTTTTTCTTTTGAAATCCTTCTTGGACCCTTGACGTTCTCAGGCAAATCTTTCCTGCACTTCAGTTTCCGTTTCAGGAAATCAAAACGTTCTAAAGTGTCGTTAAAATCTTAGTTGTAGATTGGGTGTTTCTAACCCCTTTGAAAAATAGCATGCAAAATTCTCTTCAGCACGACCTAATTGTTTTCGCAGCCCTTTTAGTTGACTTCTCATTTTTCCAAATGAAAAAATATGTTTTGTCCTGAACTTTTACATGAGTATTTCTCCTGTAATTTCGCATCAGGGTTACTGGATCCTTTAAATCCTCGACAGTAGCCTGATTTCTTATCTTCTTTTCGATGCAGCCATGGATAGCGTCAGCCGTCATTTGTGTGTGAACCTTGGTAAGGTATTTCAAGCTGATGGTGTTGGGTCTCCAACTCTGATTAACGATGCAAACAAACGCACTAAACAGAATCTAATTTTCTTTTGGGCCGAGGAACTGTCAACCACAAAAAATTCTTTCGCTTTTTGGATTACATTCTAACGCGCTCAAGGATTAGACTGTATATACCTGAGGCCACACCATTAGTAGTTCTGCTGTAAATGGCTTTATGCCAAACTATGCAATATGCGATCTAGGGCCCACTCCGTACTGATTTTAAAGGAGAAAAAGTCTCAAATGAAGGCTATTAGACGGCTAGTGAAGTGTCACTCCTTGATTTTTGGTATAGTACTACTACTACTAACATCTCACCGCAGCATCTTTTTCTAGCTCCTGTCGTGATTTCTGCGCCATTCGTTTGTCATTTTCCATGAAATCCTTGTATGATTCACTTAGCTGTTCATTTTCCACTTTGTTTCTCCTGGTGTTGCAAAGTTCGCAGGTATTGCTCTTTGGTATTTTCAACGATACATTTACGCTGTGCATCACAGCGGCACAATAAACACGAGAACATTTTTCATTTGGATACATTTTCTTAAATCTTCGAGCAGGAACTGACCAGGAAGTTCTCTTGGTAAATATTTCACATTTGGACAGAATTTTAGACGATAATGTGGCTGGCATGGTCTGAAGGACTCAATATACATAATTATAAACTCTTCAGTTACTGTCCCTTTGCTATTGCTTTGTCTACCACGTCTCTCTTGACCGCAAAAGTCAAAGACTAATTGACAATCTTCTCCCACATTCTCTCAATCCACTTCTTGTTCTTAAATCCTAGTGTACAAATAAATATGTTTTTGTAGACCCTTACATGTAATGGTTCTGTACTGCAATTATCAGTTTACTTTAGAGGTAAGAAATAGTTATAACTGAGTTTTTTCGAATTTCAATAGCAAAAAAAAACGTTTTCATGTCAAAGAATTTTTAGTTTTTAAGAATTTTAGGATTTGAATATCACATTTCATATTTCTCCAGTCTCAATAAATGAAAGTTCAAATAGGGATAAAATCATTTTAATAGACAGTGATAAATTTCAAAAACAGTGATAAATTTCACAAAAATGCTAGATGTTTCGGTCAAATATACAGTGACCCTCATCAGTAGTAAAACTCTAATGATTTACTCCAGTTTTACTACTGAAGACGGCCACTGCATATAATATGACCGAAATATCCAGTATTTTTGTGAAACTTATCACTATTTGTGAAATTTATCACTGTCTGTTAAAAGGATTTTATCGCTATTTGAACTTTTATTTATCGTCACGGAAAGGCAGTGTGGTCTGTGAAATTATCTAATTCGAATTTCAATATAAAAAAAACATTCTCATACCCATCCCCCCCCCGCAATTTCTAGAAATTTATATCAATTAAATGTCACATTTATTCGAGTAAGGTCTTTCTACTTCATCATTCATTTGTCTTGTTAACAATATAGAATTCTTATTTTTTGAACTTCAACAGCAAAACCCCTTTTATGTCGAAAACTTAGAATTTTTATAAAAGATTCAGGATTTCAATGTCACGTTTCTTCAAGTAAAGTTATTCACCTTCATTTTTTTCATCTTCAGCTGTTTTTGAATTTACATTCAAAAATATTTCGTGTCAAAACTTCCATATTTTAAATAAATTTAAGGGTTTATACATCAAATTTATTCAAGAAAGCCTTTCCACTTCATCTGTTTTTCGTTATTTAACAGTACTCACTTCTTTTGAACTTTGATCGCAAACCTTCCCCTCCTCCACGTCTTTTTTAATGAATTAATGTGATATTTTGTGTTTATATTTTCTTTCAAGACCTTTTTTCAAATTGTTTTTTATTTTCTGGAATTTTATAATATATTACCCTGCCCTCTTGAAACTCTAAAAAGTTGACATTCACTTCTTAACACAAAATAGTTAAATTCTCAGGAGTATCCAACAGAGATATTTTTTTTGTATTTTCAAAATGATGGAGACACACTTTTCACTCAAATAAGAATTGAACGCCATAATAACATATAGAAGAAACTAGTCTGAAAACTCATCATTGCTAAATTCAACCCTCTCAGATCAATATACGAAACTCGACAAGAGAAACTCAGCATACGAGCAGTATAAGAACAAACAATATATATGCATCATACGATTTATCAAACAGTTCATGGTAACGAACTCTAAGTAAGGAGCGACCCGGCTCAATGGTAACCGAAACTCTAAAAAACGGAATTTTGATACCAATAGATGCATCAAAAGAATCAGATTTTAATTCTGATTTCAAATATATAAGTTTCATCAAGTTTAATCTTACCTATCAAAAGTTACGCGCCTGAGAAAATTTGGCTGATTTTCGAAAAAAGGGGGAAAGACCCCCTAAAATTTATAGAACCTTAATGAAAATCACACCATCATATTCAGAGTATCAGAGAACCCTACTGTAGAGGTTTCAAGCTTTCCCCAGGGATGATCGTATCGACCCAGTGGTCCTAGAATATCGTGGAAGGGCTCATTGGAACGGAAATTAAAAGTTCTAGTGCCCTTTTTAAGTGAGCAAAAAAAATGGAGGGCAACTAGGCCCCCTCCCACGCTCATTTTTTTCCCAAAGTCACCCGATCAAAATTTTGAGATAGCCATTTTGTTCAGCATGGTCGAAAATATTATAACTATGTCTTTTAGGATGACTTAATCCCTCGAAGCCCCCAGGGGGAGGGCTGAAAGTTATGAACTTTACCCAATGTTAACATATAGTATTGGTTATTGGGAAGTATACAGACGTTTTCAGGGGGAAATTTTTCTGGTAGTGGGGGGTGGGGGTGGGTCGGGGGTTATATGGGAGGATCTTTTCATGAAGGAAGTTTTCATGGGGGAAGGGACATTGCTATGAAGGGGGCACCGGATTTCCCATCATTATTTAAAAAAAAATCAGAAATTAAATATAAAAAAACAAGTTTTTCAACTGAAAGTAAGGAGCAACATCAAAACTTAAAACAAACAAAAAAATATTAGCTATATGATTGGGTTCACCTTTTAGTCAATGCCTCGCTCTTTAAGCCAAAGATTTTTTAGTACTTTCATAAGAGCTATTTTTTCTAATTAACGGCCTTTGTGATTAAGGGTCATTTTTAAAGAATTGGAACAAAATTTTGTTTACTTATTCAATGACGGTGAACCAAAATAAAAGCTGCATTAACTAAAAAACGATCAGAAATTAAATAAAAAAACAAGTTTTTTAAACTGAAAGTAAGGAGAGACATTAAAACTTAAAACGAACAGAAATTATTCCGTATATGAAAAAGGCTGTCCCCTCCTCAACGCCTTGCTCTTTAAAGTTTGACTCTGTCTCACAACTTTATTTTTTAAAACAATAAAAAACTTTAGCGTAAAGAGCAGGGCGTTGAGGAGGGGACAGCCCCTTTCATATACGGAATATTTTCTGTTCGTTTTAAGTTTTAATGTCGCTCCTTACTTTCAGTTTAAAAAACTTGTTTTTTTTATTTAATAAAACTACATAAAACCGCAATTTATCACATAACATCAATTTATAATATAATTATCACATTAAACACTACATACACCACAATTTATCACATCACGCATATCTTAACCTAAGATCATAGAACTGGTAAACTAAAAAACTACAAAGTCAAAAATTAATAAAACGCCATAGTTTATTGCAAAAAGTAATCTAAAAACTTATTATGGTGAAATTCAACCATCTCATCTCAATAAATGGTAGTTGGTAAGAGACAGTCAGAATCCAAATGCAAAAACACCAGGTACACCTCAATTTATCACACCAAAAGTACTTCCAGAAGACTAAAGCACTTGCGGGGTTAAAATTCATGAAAAAGCAAACGCATTGAAAAAAATAACCTAAACGCTCATTATAGTGAAATCCAGCTCTTTCGAATAAAAACAGGAAACTCAACAAGAGAGTCAGTATACATCACGAAAACACTGGATACACCATAGCTTATCATACCAAACATATCTTTTTCTATTTTAAAAGTCATAAAACTAGAAAACTAACACACAGTAGGAGACAAATTTCACAAAAAAAACAAAAATTATTGATGATAGAAATCTGAAAGTAATTTTAATGAAAATCTTTCCTGTCATCTCGATACAAAAAAAAAAAAAGACTAGAGAAAGTTGGCATCCATATATGAAAATACCATATATACCACTATTTATCACATCTCAAATATCACCAGAGAACTAACTCACTGAAGGGGTTAAAAAATTAATATAACATCTTAATAATTAATAACTTATTGAAAAAGTAATCTGAAAAGTCACTTCAGAGAAATTAAATCTTTTCAACTAAATACAGAACCCGAAAGACCTTGACAAAAATTGAAAACCATTTAACACTTTACGACAAAAATAGAAAAACAGCGAAGAACTTTGGCCGAAATTGGAAAACTGTGCTTCCCTTGACAAAGCTTAAAAATGGAGAGGTTTCCTATCTAAGACCAATGCATTAAAAAAATTGAAAACAATTGAAAACAGCGAAAAACACCAGTGAAAAACCAGAAGTCTTTGTTTCTGTAACACAATTTTCAAACAAAGCAAGACTTTGCTGCAAAAGAATTGAAAATTTAAGGCAAAACTAAAACTAGTGAAAGGAACCTCGACGAAAATCGAAACTTCTTTAAAGCTTTACAACAAAAATTAAAAGACAACGATATTTTTTGGCAAAAATTGGTAAACCGCGTTTCCCTTCAAAAAACTCCCTTCAAAAAATATGGTGGGACAATTTCCTGTCTAAAATAAACTTCCTTTTAAATTTTATCATAAAAATTCATAAATAGCAAAAAACTTCGGTGAAGAAGTAGAAATCTGTGTATCTGCTCCACTTAATTTGAAATATAGTGAAATCCTTACAAAAAAACTTGAAAAATTTTGAAAATTTTGGGACAACACTGAAACTGGCGAAAAAACATTGAAATTTTTATTATAATTCTTGAAACTGTAGGACAAAACAGCAAAAAAATATGTGTTTTCGGCCGAGAATATTTTAAAGACGGTGAAACCTTTACAGGGAAAAATTTGAAATGTTTTCGAAAACTTTAGGACAAGTGAACCCAGCTAAAAGCTTTAACAAAATTAAACAAAAGACGTATTTATTTGCAAAAAATTTTGAAGGAGACCAAATTACCCAAATAAGAAAAAGAAAAAAAGAAAGGGAAATCTAGGCTCGTTGGACCTGCTTTATAATAAATTATGAAGTAGAAAGAATTTTAAGGAGAAAATTTGATATTTAATTCCTTGAACTCTTAGAAATGTGAATTTTTTTTATATGGTAGCGACTTTTTCTATTAAAATTTGAAAGAAATGAAAATGGTCAAAATGGAAAAAATATGATGAAGATAGGCTTTGCTTGAAGAAATGTGATAGTTATAGACTCAATTTTGTTTTAGAAATACATAATTATTTGATATAAATGGAGTTTTGAAATAAAATTCAAAATTAATAGTAATAAATTGTTAAAAAGTGAGATATATTCTGAAGAGACCCAATTAGATAGAGATCCAAGGACAGAGCCTTTAGATCTTGGAATTTAATAACACACTCAGGTTAGCATCCTGAAATATAAGATACAAACAGGACTTAAGCTAAGAAAGGATCAAAGAATGACTTTCTTTGCAAAAATCTTTTTCATCTTCAAGGAAAATGGTCAAACATGTTGTCCACGATCTAATAAAACCACTTATCATAGGCAGCGCGATAGAGCTGCCTAAGTAAAGAACGATGTGAGCACAATGTACTATTTTTTTCTCTTTCGCAATACTCAGGCACTTTGTATCGAAGGAGTTGTCGTAGAAACTTAGAAAAGGGCTCATTCGATTGGAAATTGGAGTGGCTAGTGCCCTTTTTAATAGTCGAAAGTGATTGGAGGGCAAATACCCCCCTCCACACCCATCATTCCCCCAAACACATCCAATCAAAATTTTGAGATAGCTGTTTTGTTCAGCGTAGTTGATTTCTAGATAGAAAATATGTTTTTGAGGAGGACACTCCCTCACGACCCTCGAGGAAAGGGTTTTAAGTTATGCCCTGAGGGCATATAAGAACAATTTTGGCATAATGTATCATTTATTGATTTTTTCCTTTAGAGCAGGGCACCTCGTATCGAAGAAATTGTCGTAGAAACTTGCGAAAAGGGCTCATTCAATTGGAAATTGGAGTGGCTTGTGCCCTTTTTAATAGTCGAAAGTGATTGTAAGGCAACTAACACACCTTCTACTCCTACCATTTCCCGAAACACATCCAATCAAAATTTTGAGATAGCCATTTTGTTCAGCGTAGTTGATTTCCAGATAGAAATTATGTTTCTGAGGAGGACACTCCCCCAGAGCCTTCAGGGCAAGGGTTGTAAGTTATGCCCTGGGGGCATATAAGGTTTTTATAGAAGGTGATGTCGTAGAAACTTCAAAAAAGCCTCATTCGATTCGAAATTCAAAGGGCTAGTGCCATTTTAATTGTCGAAAGTGATTGGAAGAAAACTAGCCCCCCCCCGCCCATCATTCCCCAAAACACATCCAGTCAAAATTTTGAGATAGCCATTTTGTTCAGCGTAGTTGATTTCCAGATAGAAATTATGTTTCTAAGGAGGACACTCCCCCAAAACCCCCGGAGCAAGGGTTTTCAGTTATTCCCTGAGGGCATATAAGAACGAGGTTGGCACAATGTATCATTTATTATTTTTTTCCTTTAGAGCAGGGCACTTCGTATCGAGGAAGTTGTCGTAGAAACTTCGAAAAGGGCTCATTCAAATGGAAATTGGAGTGGCTTGTGTCCTTTTTACTAGTCGAAAGTGATTTGAGGGCAACTAGCCCCCCTCTTTCGCCCATCTTTTCCCCAAACACATCCAATCAAAATTTTTAGATAGCCATTTTGTTCAGCGTTGTTGATTTCCAGATAGAAATTATGTTTTTGAGGAGGACACTCCCCCACAGCCCTCAGGGCAAGGTTATGAGTTATGCCCTGGTGGCATATAAGGTTTTTATAGAACGCGATGTCGTGGAAACTGCAAAAAGGGCTCATTAGACTGGAAATTGAAATGGCCAGTGCCCTTTTTAATAGTCGAAAGTGATTTGTAGGCAACTGACACCCTTTCTACGCCCACCATTTTCCCAAACATATCCAAAGAAAATTTTGAGATGGCCATTTTGTTCCACGCAGTTTAAAGTTCAGAAAATTGCACCTTTGAGCAGGACACTTCCCCCACCGTTTTCAGGGCAACGGTTATAAGTTATGACCTGGGGGCATATAAAGTTTTTATTGAAACCTTTGGCGTAGAAACTTGAAAAAGGGCTCATTCGATTGGAAATTCAAAGGGTTAGTGTCCTGTTTGATAGTCGAAAGTGATTTGCAGGCAACTTACCCCCCTCTAACGTCCACCTTTTCCCCAAACACATCCAATCAAAATTTTTAGATAGCCATTTTATTTAACGTAGTTGAAAGTTTTGGAAATTAGGTCTTTAAGGATGACAACCCATCCCCTCTACAACCCTCAGGGCAAGGGTTGTAAGTTATGCCCTGGGAGAATGTAAGGTTTTGATAAAAAACGATGTTAGTAGGGATGCCCCAGCAGATTCAAGGATAACAAGATCACAGCCAATCAGAGGGTTACAATACGAGGATAACGCGATCCTGTGGCTCTTTCTAGGCCAATAAGGGAGTCAGAAATATTAACGGGAAGTGACATCAGACCAGATTTTTTTGAATTTACGTAATTTATGTTGTCATAATTTCACCTTGAGACATGTTTATAAATCTGGAAGGCTTCATAAAAATTTAAAATATATCTGTGCACAGTTGCCAGAAAATAGGAAACGTCAGAGATTAATTAACATTTTAGGGGATTTGAAAGTAGAAATGAAAAAGGTAAGGCATGCCAGGGAATGCTAACTCTATTAAGAGATACATATTATTTATTATTTTGGTGGTACTCAAGTGTTTTCTGTAGAATACAAAAGTACCATCGAGCAGAGTTGTCAATATAAAATATTTAATAAAAGAGATAGAAATTTGTGACTTAATGCTACAAAAGTTCAAAGTTATTGACTCATAAAGATGACCTGGTTTTACTTCTCGGCTGTGGTCGCTATAATAGACAAGTACACAATATTGGATTAGTGAGACGATTATGGATTTGAACCATCAAGGACTGCAAGCGTCAATGACCTCAACCTTAAAGGGTCACCTCTCCCTAACCTCCTAGGGGCTCCTTCCCTTCCAATTTTTTTTTGACACCCCCCAATTTTCAATATAGAGGCTCCATTAAGAGTTAAAAATGTGTAAGAAAAAAGTTATCAGAAAGTCATCTCTGACCTCATCTTTCGGGACTTAGACAAGAAGATGCTTTGAAAATCCAATTCCGATACTTTTTGCCTAACATTATTAAATATGACAATTTAGAATGTTATCCATTTTTTAAAAATTCCTCCATGGCCTAAAATGTTTCCTCATTATGACTTTTCTATCTACTAACCTTAGGTACTTCAGCTATTCATGCATACATCTAGCAACAAAATCACTAGTAAAAAGAAATTACCAGCATTTTAAAATTAGGACACATCGAAACTTCTATTTTCAAAGCACATTTTCAACCGATCTGCTAAATTAAATGGCTAGAAACAGCTTGCAGACGTTCGTGAAACGTGGAAAAAGTTCTTTGTTCTTATAGTCTGGGCGTCATGTGAAGCTATCTTGCTTATTTCAACCAGAATTGATTGCACTATTAGCGGTATGTAATAATGATAAAAGTTATATTATTTTCTTAGGGGTGAAACAAAGCTCTTTTTCAAAAGTAGCTAGTGAAAATATTAAACAAGGTACTTATGACAATATTAAACAATGTAATATTAAACAATGGCAACTTAAGAAAACTTTAATACTTTTTACGGAGGTGGGGGATGATTAAAGGGCTCATTGGGTATATTCTTATGCCCTTCTTTTTCAAAATTAGCTAGTGAAAATATTAAACAATTTAGGCGACTTATGAAAACTTTAATATTTTTTAGGGAGCTGGGGGATGATTCAAGGGCTCATTGGGTACATTTTTGCATTTCATCCAGAATTGATTGAATTATTAGCGGTATGTAATAATGATAAAATTTTTATCATTTTCTTAGGGGTGAAACAAAGCTCTTTACAAAATTAGCTAGTGAAAATATTAAACAATGCAGGCGACTTATGAAAACTTTAATATTTTTAGGGAGGTGGGGGATGATTCAGGGGCTCATTGGGTACATTTTTGCATCTCATCCAGAATTGATTTTATTAATAGCGGTATCTAATAATGATAAAAAAGTTATACCATTTTCTTAGGGGTGAAGCAAAGCTCTTTTCAAAATTAGCTAGTGAAAATAGTAAATAATGTAGGCGACTTATAAAAACTTTAATATTTTTTAGGGAGGTGGGGGATGATTCAAGGGCTCATTGAATACATTCTTATGCCCTTCTTTTTCAAAATTAGCTAGTGAAAATATTAAACAATTTAGGCGACTAATGAAAACTTTAATATTTTTTAGGGAGGTGGGGGATGATTCAAGGGCTCATTGGGTACATTCTTATGCCCTTCTTTTTCAAAATTAGCTAGCGAAAATATTAAACAATGTAGGTGACTAATGAAAACTTTAATATTTTTAGGGAGGTGGGGGATGATTCAAGGGCTCATTGGGTACATTTTTGCATCTCGTCCCGAATTGATTGCATTAGTAGCGGTATCCAATAATGATAAAAAGTTACATCATTTTCTTAGGGGTGAAAAAAAGCTCAATATTATTCTTATTTTTAATTGGATTGTATGAAGGGGATAAAATAGAGTTTAAAGTGCACACCAGTTAAGGTAAGTCTGAGAGGATGATATGTTAGAATAACATAACTGGTATCAATCTATGGAAACGGTTAGCGATTTACCATCGCTGCCAATACAAGGACCAATATGCAAGAAGGCAAGAAACAATTTTTACTCTGAAAATATTTAAGATATAGAATAAATGGATTGCAAAAAAGCACGAAAATAGAACTACTACTAGCAAATCACAGTAACATAGAGCCACCAGAGGTCAATACAGATAATTTTATCAAGGAAATATCTGAAAATGTTTAAGGTATAGTATGAATAGCTTGCAAAAAACATGATTAAACTACTAGTACTAACAACTTACTGCTCTACTAAGCCATCTGAGGTCAACAAATGTACGTTTTATCAAAAAAATATTAGAAAATTTAAAGATTATAGTATGAATGGCATGCAAAAACATGAAATACTACTAGCAACTCGCTGCATCATAAGGACACCTGAGGCCAATACAGCTACGTTTTATCAAGAAAATATCTGAAAATGTTTAATGTATAGCACAAAAAGCTTGCAAAAACATGAAAAAAGAACTACTACTAACAACTCACTGTAACATAAAGCCACCTGAGGTCAATAGAGATACATTTATCAAGGAAATATCTGAAAATGTTTAAGGTATAGTATGAATAGCTAGCAAAAAAACCTGATAATACTACTAGTACTAACAACTCACTGCACTACTAAGCCATCTGAGGTAAACAAAAGTACGTTTTATCAAGAGAATATTAGAAAATTTAAAGATTAAGGTATGAATGGCATGTAAAAAACATGAAATACTGCCACTAGCAACTCGCTATATCATAAGGACACCTGAGGCCAGTACAGCTGCGTTTTATCAAGAAAATATATGAAAATGTTTAATGTATAGTACAAAAGGCTTCCAAAAACAAAGGTATAAAAGTTCGATGAAGTACTCCTCTACTTAAATACTACATTAATTGATCCTCCCACACCGACTTATTGTTTACTGTTAAAGCACCGAGGACAGTGAAAACAAAATCTGTTGTTCGAATGGGTTAATGTAATGTTTGAATTGAGTATGCTAATGGGTTATTACATTGGCTTTTAGCTATCCATAGAAAAGTAACACTGCGTTTTAGGCTATCTTCTCCTACTTTTCTAAAAAGGAAATGAAATATGCTAGCGACTGTACCAATCATACGCTATGCTTCCTCATAGACACGATACGGCTTTCCCTGTGGTACTCTAAGACCGATTATCGACACCACACGAATCTATCATTTGAGAACTAAAGTTACATCAAACAACAACATAGGAGATTATAACATGGATCAAAGCGTAGAGTTAGAAATATCTTTTTATTGTAAGTGTGCTATTTGTAATGGCCACTGTCATGACTTCAGTAATTCATGTGAGAGTAACATAGCAAATTTAGAAATCATGGGAAATGAAATAGACGAGGACAATCTACGTGAAATGAGAAGGAGAATCTTTGATGAAATGGTGAGAAAAAGGGTAGGCTCATCAATTTCTGCAGTGAAAGAGAGTGACAATTATCACAAGAAACAATAAAGACAATGGACATCCTCTCCATTACAAGGAAGATCAGGAGCACAGGGAAGCTCTCACTAAAGGGGGTACGATATAGCAGAAAATAGAGATATAAAGTAGAGACAAAGACAAGATGAATATTTCTACAGAGGGCACTATCATGAGAGAACACGATGAATTATTTTATGATATAAATTCAGAATGTCTAAAGTTGTTCAATAAAGTTAATAATGTATAATAATGTATGAAACATATTTTTATAATAATATTCAACATGTCATTACTTTATTAAAAATATACTATACATTACTTTGTTATATTTCCATTATTTTAGAGTAAGCTACCACCACAAACGCTTAGAATATATATATTAAAAAGATGGAGATATATGTTATTAACAAACATGTAATATTTTACAAGCTAAGTTACCTAACAGTTTTCTTGATTCATACATCGTTTTAAGTTCTGGAAATTAGGAGTTAAGTAACAATTTCCATGTTTCATTTGCATGCAATAGACACCGAGAGTTTTATGTCTCTTCCCCCCAAGGAATTCTATGGGTTTTTATGACTCTCCCACACATTGAATTCAGATGGTTTTAGCACTCCTCCCCTTAGTCATAAGTCTTTCTAACCTTGAGCAAAGATATAAAAGTTTGATGAAGTACTTCTCAGCTCAAATATTACATTAATAGCCTCCAGAATGATAGGACTATATGAAACAGGATTTATTGGTTTGAAAAAATCATCCTGTGGTGTTATATTTAATTGTGAATTTTTATTATTGTCAATGGAACTTGAAGAAATTGACTGTTATCATTGGATAGTGAACTATAATTTGTTTGATTATGATAAAAGCTTATGGAGTACTACATTACGCCGTATAAACAGACTTTGATTCTACGATAGAGTGATTACACCATATAATAAAAGTGGTCAAGAACTGAAAAATGTTCAGGAAGAAGTCAGTGAAATTTGCAGCTTTTTTCGGGGTTGAAGCACTGTATGGTAAGGATAATGTACCTACAGATAAAGTCTTAATTTGAAACTGTGATCCTAGGATTCCACTTCTGAATTTAGAAGAATTTAAGTGTTCTAAATTTGAAGGGGCTTATCACCATCCTGAAGAAGAGGTTAGGTTCATCGCGCTATGGTTACCTAGGGACATACCTGATCGTGATAAGTGCATAAAACATGGTAAAAAGTATTCTATATCATGGGATCCACGTCTGTGGATGTTTAACAGTGAATTTTAAGTATTATTTTAATGTAAATATGCGTTTTTTTCAAAATCTTTTTAATATTTTTAAGCGATAAATATCTTAAGCCTTACCCGTCTTTATTCTTTAGAATAGTTCATCGCCATGAAAATTATAAATTTAGATTCATTATGTCAGGGAACACACTTTCAGGTTCAACATGTTGGAGAACCCTGAATGGCCATCCCTAAAAAGGTAAGTTAACCCTAAAATGTTAAAGAATTTCTCTGAAGTTACACTTTCAGATCTAACATGACGGAGAAGGCCATCATTATTTTTCAACTTTATGTATATCCCAACACCAAATTTTCGCAATGAAAAAGAAATATGTTACAGATCAATTCTATTTTTTTTTCCAAAGAAAATAAAAAGGTTCCACTTCAGTTCCGATTTTTCTCAAAGACTTGAAAAATTTAAAGTTCATCTCCAAATTTTTCATAGAAGATAGAAAAAAGCTATACCTTGATTATGAATATTCGACAATGAAGATAAGGAGCTCCACTTTAATTCTGAGTTTTCTCAAAGAAGTGCAAAATTTTTCAATTTCTCTTCTGAATTTTCTTAAAGAAGGGAAAAAGTTAGCTAAATTCTGAATTTTACTAAAGAAGTAACAGTTCAATTCTAATTTCTCCAGAGAAAATAAAAAAAGCTTCCACTTCAGTTCTTAATTTCCCAAAGACATAAAAAAAATTGAGAATTCTGACAAAATTTTCCGTAGGAGATAGAAAAAATTATAGTTGTGAATGTTTTCTAAGGAGATAATAAGTTCCATGTTAATTCTAAATTTTCTCAATGAAGTGAAGAAAAGTTCAAGTTCTCTTCTGAATTTTCTCAATGAAACAGAAATTAATTACAGATCAATTCTAATTTTTTTCAAGAAAATCAAAAGGTTCAACTTCAGTTCTTAATTTCCAAAAGACATAAAAATGTAAAGTTCTGTTCAAAATTTTTCCCTAGAAGATAGAAAAAGCTATACCTTAATTGTGAATATTTTCCATGAAGATAAAAAGTTCCACTTTAATTCTAAATTTTCTCAATGAAGTGAAGGAAAGTTCAAATTCTCTTCTGAATTTTTCCAAGAAAATAAAGAGGTTCCACCTCAGTTCTGATTCTTCTCAGAGAGATGAAAAAAGCAAAAGTTCTGTTTTAAATTTTACCGTAGAAGATAGAAAAAATTATGCTATGATTGTGAATATTCACAATGAAGTCAAGGAGCTCCACTTTAATTCTAAATTTTCTCAACGAAGTGAAGAAAAGTTCCAGTTCTCTTCAGAATTTTCTCAATGAAAAAGAAATAAGTTACAGATCAATTAATATTTTTTTCCGAAGAAAATAAAAAGGTTCCACTTTAGTTCTGATTTTTCTCAAAGAGATGAAAAATTTAATGTTCTGTTACCATTTGTTCGTAGAAGATAGAAAAAAGTTATACCTTGATTCTGAATATTCGCAATGAAGATAAGGAGCTGCTATTTAATCCTAAATTTTCTCAATGAAGTGCAAAAATGTTCAAATTCTCTTCTGAATTTTCTCAATGAAAAGAAATTAGTTACAGATCAATTCTAATTTTTTTTTAGAAATAAAAAGGTTCCACTTCAGTTCTGATTTTTCCCAAAGACATAAAAAAATTTAAAGCTCTGTTCTAAATTTTT
Organism: Artemia sinica; assembly: GCA_027921565.1. NCBI lineage: Eukaryota > Metazoa > Arthropoda > Branchiopoda > Anostraca > Artemiidae > Artemia > Artemia sinica. The sequence goes on from CM051264.1 coordinate 30,689,268, forward strand.
CCTTAGAAGATAGAAAAACTTATACTATGATTGTGAATATTCTCCATGAAGATAAAGAAGTTCCTAGCAAAAGTGCTCAAGTTCTCTTCTGTATTTTCTTAAAGAAAAGAAAACGTTAGCTCAATTCTGAATTTTACCAAAGAAGAGTTACAGTTATATTCTAATTTTCCAGTTAATTTAGACTAGGTTACGTGCGTGCACGTAACCAAATGAAAAAGAAATAAGTTACAGATCAATTCTATTTTTTCCAGAGAAAATAAAAAGGTTCCACTTCAGTTAAGATTTTTCTCAAAGAGATGAAAAAATTGAAATTTCTGATCCAAATTTTTCGTAGAAGATAGAAAAAGTTATACTTCGATTGTGAATATTTCGCCATGAAGATAAGGAGCTCAATTTTAATTTTGAGTTTTCTCCAAAAAGTGCAAAAATGTTCAAGCTCTCTTCTGAATTTTCTTAAAGAAGAGAAAACAATTTAAAGTTCTGTTCTAAACTTTACCATAGAAGATCAAAGTACAATTATTTCTATCTTCTATGAAAAAATTGGACCAGAACTTTAAATTTTTTCATCTCTTCGAGAAAAATCTGAACTGAAGTTGAATCTTTTTATTTTCTCTGGAAAAAATAGAATTTATCTGTAACTTATTTCTTTTTCATTTGCTTACGTGCACGCACGTAACCTAGTCTAAATTAATTGGAAAAATTAGAATTGAACTGTAACTCTTCTTTGGTAAAATTCAGAATTGAGCTAACTTTTTCTCTTCTTTAAGAAAATTCAGAAAGGAACTTGAAGTTTTTGCTAGGAACTTCTTTATCTTCATGGAGAATATTCACAATCATAGTATAAATTTTTCTACCTTCTACGGTTAAATTTAGAGCAGAACTTTAAATTTTTTCTCTTCTTTAAGATAATTCAGTTGAACTTTTCTTCAGTTCGTTGAGAAAATTTAGAATGAAAGTGAAACTTTTTATCTTCATGGAAAATATTCACAATCATAGTATAAATTTTCCTATCTTCTACGAAAATATTTAGAACAGAGTTTTAAATTTTTTGTTTCTTTGGGAACAATCAGAACTAAAGTGGAACCTTTTTATTTCTTGAAACAAAAATTAGAATTGATCTGTAACTAATTTCTTTTTATTGAGAAAATTCAAAAGAGAACTTGAACATTTTTGTACTACATTGAGAAAATTTAGAATTAAAGTGGAGCTCCTTATCTTCATTGCGAATATTCACAATCAAGGTATAACTCTTTTCTATCTTCTACGAAAAATTGGTGATAGAACTTAAAATTTTTCATCTCTTGGAGAAAAATGAGAACTGAAGTGGAGCCTTTTCATTTTCTTTGGAAAAAAATAGAATTGATCTGTAACTTATTTCTTTTTCATAGAGAAAATTCAGAAAAAAATTTGAACTTTTCTTCACTTCGTTGAGAAAATTTAGACTTAACGTGAGAACTTTTTATCTTCATTGTAAATATTCACAATCATAGTATAAATTTTCCTATCTTCTACGGTAAAATTTAGAACAGAACTTTAAATTTTTTCATCTCTTGAGAAACATCAGGACTGAAGTGGAACCTTTTAATTTACTTGGAAAAAATTCAGAAGAGAACTTGAACTTTTCTTCACTTCATTGAGAAAATTTAGAATTAAAGTGGAACTTTTTATCCTGATGGAAAATATTCACAACTAAAGTATTACTTTTTGTATCTTCTACGGAAAAATTTAGAACAGAACTTTAAATTTTTTTATGTCTTTGGGAAATTAAGAACTGAAGTGGAACCTTTTTATTTTCTTTGGATAAAAATTAGAATTGATCTGTAACTAATTTCTTTTTCATTGAGATAATTCAGAAGAGAACTTGAACTTTTCTTCACTACATTGAGAAAATTTAGAATGAAAGTTGAACTTTTTATCTCCGTGGAAAATATTCACAACTATAGTATAACTTTTTCTATCTCCTACGGAAAAATTTACAAAAGAACATAAAATTTTTTTTTGTCTATGGGAAATTAAGAACTGAAGTGGAAGCTTTTTTATTTTCTCTGGAGAAATTAGAATTAAACTGTAACTTCTTTAATAAAATTCAGGATTGAGCTAACTTTTTCTCTTCTTTAAGAAAATTCTGAAGAGAACTTGAACATTATTGCACTTCTGGGAGAAAACTCAGAATTAAAGTGGAGCTCCTTATCTTCATTGCAAATATTCATAACCAAGGTATAACTTTTTTCTATCTTCCATGAAAAATTTGGAGCTGAACTTTAAATTTTTCATCTCTTTGAGAAAAATCAGAACTGAAGTTGAACCTTTTTATTTTCTTTGGAAAAAAAATTAGAATTGATCTGTAACATATTTCTTTTTGATTGTGAAAATTTGTTGTTGGGATATACATAAAGTTGAAAAGTTATGATGTTTTTCTCTGTCATGCTGGATCTGAAAGTGTAATTTCAGAGAAATTCTTTAACCTTTTAGGGTTAACATACCTTTTTAGGGATGACCATTTAGGGTTCTCCAACATGTTGAACCTGAAAGTGTGTTCCCTGACATGCCTAATCTGAAAGTATAATTTTCATGGCAATTAACTATTCTAAAGAATAAAGACGAGTAAGGCTTAAGATGTTTATTTCTTAAACATATTAAAAAGGTTTTGAAAAAATACGTAGTTACATAAAAAATAATGCTTAAAGTTCACTGTTAAACATCCATAGACGAGGATCCTATGATATAGAATACTTTTTACCATGTCTTATGCACTTATCATGACCAGGTATATCCCTAGGTAACCATTGCGCGATAAACCTAACCTCCTCTTCAGGATGGTTATAAGCCCCTTCAAATTTAGGACACTTAAATTCTTCTAAATTAAAAAGTGGAATACTAGGATCCCAGTTTCAAATTAAAACTTTATCTGTAGGTACATTACCCTTTACATATAGTGTTTCAACCCCAAAAAGCTGGAAATTTCACTGATTTCTTCCTGAACATTTTTCAGTTCTTCACCACTTTTATTATATGGTGTGATCACTCTATCGTAGAATCTCAGTCTGTTTATACGGCGTAAGGTAGTACCTCAAAAGCTTTTATCATAATCAAACAAGCTATAGTTCATCATCCAAAGATAACAGTAAATCTCTTCGACTTCCATTAACAATAATAAAATGAACAATTAAATGTAATACCACAGGATGATTTTTTCAAAAAAATAATTTCTGTGTCATATAGTCCTATCATTTTGGAGGCTATTAATGTAATATTTGAGTAGAGAAGTACTTCATCAAGCTTTTATATCTTTGCTCATGGCGAGAAAGACTTATGACTAGGGGGAGGAGTCCTAAAACTATCTGAGTTAAATGTGTGGAAGAATCATAAAACCCAAAGAATTCATTGTGGGGAGGAGACATAAAACTCTCGGTTTTCTATTGCATGCAAATAAAACATGGAATTGTTACGTAACTCCTAATTTCCAGAACTTAAAACTATTTATGAAACAAGAAAATTGTTACGTAACTTAGCTTGTAAAATATTACATGTTTGTTAATAACATATATCTCCATCTTTTTAATAGATATTCTAAGCATTTGTGGTTGTAGCGTGCTCTAAAATAATGGAAATATAACAAAGTAATGTTTAGTATATTTTTAATGAAGTATTGACATGTAGTATATTGATCTAAAAATATGTTTCATAAACTATTAACTTTATTGAACAGCAATTGAAATTCTGAATCTGCATCATAAAATAATTCATCGTGTACTATAATGATAGTGCCCTCTATAGAGATATCCATCTTGTCTTTGTCTCTTCTTTATATCTTTCTTTTCTGCTATATCGTACCTCCTTTTGTGAGAGCTTCCCTGTACACCTGATCTTCGTTGTAATGGAGAGGATGTCTATTGTCTGTATTGTCTCTTTTGATAATTGTCACTCTCTTCCACTACAGAAACTCATGAGCCTAACCTTTTTCTCACCATTTCATCAAAGATTCTCTTTCTCATTTCACGTAGATTGTCCTCTTCTATTTCATTTGCTATGATTTCTAAATTTGCTGCATTACTCTCATACGAATTACTAAAGTCATGATAGTGGCCATTACAAATAGCACACTCACAATAAAAATATATCTCTAACTCTACAATTTGATCAATATTATAATCTGCTATGTTGTTGTTCGATGTTACTTCAGTTCTCAAATGATACATTCGTGTGGTTTCGATAATCGGCCATAAAGTACCACAGGGAAAACCGTATCGTGTCTATGAGAAAGTATAGAGCATGATTGGTACAGTCACTAGCATTTTTCATGTCATTTTGAGAACCTAATAGGCAGTAACCTAATAGGCAGTGTTACTTTTCCATGGATAGCTAAAATTCAATTCAATAACCCATTAGTATACTCAATTAAAAACATTACATTGACCCATTCCAACAACAGATATGATTTTGACTGTACTCGGTGCTTTAACAGTAAACAATAAGTCGGTGTGGTTGGATCTATTAATGTAGTATTTAAGTAGAGGAGTACTTCATCAAACTTTTATACATTTTTTTTGCAAGCCTTTTGTACTATACATTAAAAATTTTCAGATATTTTCTTGATAAAACGTAGCTGTATTGGCCTCAGGTGTCCTTATGATTCGGCGAGTTGCTAGTAGTATTAGTAGTATTTCATGTTTTTGCATGCCATTCATACCCTAATCTTTAAACTTTCTAATATTTTAGTACTAGTAGTACTATCAGGTTTTTTGCAAGCTATTCATACTATACCTTAAACATTTTCAGATATTTTCTTGATAAATGTATCTGTATTGACCCCAGGTGGCTTTATGTTACAGTGAGTTGTTAGTAGTAGTTCTTTTTTCATGTTTTTGCAAGCTTTTTGTACTATACATTAAAAATTTTCAGATATTTTCTTGATAAAACGTAGCTGTATTGGCCTCAGGTGTCCTTATGATGCAGCGAGTTGCTAGTAGTATTTCATGTCTTTGCATGCCATTCATTCTATAATTTTTAAATTTTCTAATATTTTCTTGATAAAACGTACCTTTGATGACCTCAGATGGCTTAGTAGTGTAGTAAGTTGTTAGTACTAGTAGTATTATCATGTTTTTTCCATGCTTTTCATACTATATCTTAAATTTTTTTATATATTTTCTTGATAAATGTGTCTGTATTGACCTCAGGCGGCTCTATGTTACAGTGAGTTGCTAGTAGTAGTTCTATTTTCATGTTTTTTGCAATCCATTCATTCTATATCTTAAATATTTTCAGAGTAAAAATTTTTTCTTGCCTTCTTGCATATTGGTCTTTGTATTGACAGCGATGGTAAATCGCTAACCGTTTCCATAGATTGATACCCGTGATGTTATTCTAACATATATGCCAATATGCCTAAAACTTCTCATCCTCTCAGACTTACCTTAACTGGTATGCACTTTTGCAATCAATTCGCTACTAATGCAATCAATTCGGGACGAGATGCAAAAATGTACCCAATGAGCCCTTGAATCATTCCCCACCTCCCTAAAAAATATTAAAGTTTTCATTAGTCACCTACATTTTTTAATATTTTCGCTAGCTAATTTTAAAAACGAAGGGCATAAGAATGTACCCAATGAGCCCTTTAATCATCCCCCACCTCCCTAATAAATATTAAAGTTTTCATAAGTCGCCTATATTGTTTAATATTTTCACTAGCTAATTTTGAAAAGAGCTTTGTTTCACCCCTAAGAAAATGATATAACTTTTTATCCTTATTAGACCGCTAATAATTCAATCAATTCTTGATGAGATGCAAAAATGTATCCAATGAGCCCTTGAATCATCCCCCACCTCCCTAAAAAATATTAAAGTTTTCACAAATCGCCTACATTGTTTAATATTTTCACTAGCGAATTTTGAAAAGAGCTTTGTTGCGCCCCTATCAAAATGATATAACTTTTTATCATTATTAGATACCGCTAATAACGCAATCATTTCTGGATGAGATGCAAAAATGTACCCAATGGGCCTTTGAATCATCCCCCAGCTCCCTAAAAAATATTAAATTTTTCATAAGTCGCCTATATTGTTTAATATTTTCACTAGCTAATTTTGAAAAAGAAAGGCATGAGAAATATTAAAAATATTAAAGTTTTCATAAGTCGCCTACATTGTTTGATATTTTCACTAGCTAATTTTGAAAAAGAGCTTTGTTTCACCCCTAAGAAAATGAAATAACTTTTTACCATTATTAGATACCGCAAATAGTGCAATCAATTCTGGTGCAAATAAGCATGATTGCTTCACAGGACACCCGGACTATAGGAACAAAGAACTTTTTCAACGTTTTGCGAACGTCTGCAAACTGTTTCTAGCCATTTAATTTAGCTGATCGGTCAAAAATGTGCTTTGAAAATAGAAGTTCCAATGTTTGTTAATTTTTAAATGCTGGTAATTCCTTTTTAATAGTGATTTTATTGCTGGATGTTTGCATTAATAGCTGAAGTAACTAAGGTTAGTAAATAGAAAAGTCATAATGAGGAAACATTTTAGGCCACAGGGAACTTTTTAAAACAAGATAACATTCTAAATTGTAATATTTCATAATGTTAGGCAAAAAGTATCGGAATTGGATGTTCAAAACATCTGCCTGTCTAAGTCCCGAAAGATGAGGTCAGAGATGACGTTCTGATAACTTTTTTCTTACACATTTTTATCTCTTAATGGAGCATCTATATTGAAAATTGGAGGGTGTCAAAAAAAAGTTGGAAGGGAAGGAGCCCCTAGGAAGTTGGGGAGAGGTGACCCTTGGAGGTTGAGGTCATTGATGCTTGCGGTCCTTGATGGTTCAAATGCATAATCGTCTCACTAATCCAATATTGTGTACTTGTCTATTATAGCGACCACAGCCGAGAAGTAAAACCAGGTCATCTTGATGAGTCTATTACTTTCAACTTTTTTAGTGTTAAGTCACCAATGTCTACCTCTTTTATTACATATTTTATATTAACAACACTGCTCGATGGTGCTTGTGTATTATACAGAACACACTCGATTACCACCAAAATAAAAAATAATATGTACCTTTTAACAGATTTAGCATTCCATGATATGCCTTACCTTTTTCATTTCTACTTTCAAATCCCCTAGTATGTCAATTAATCTCTGACGTTTCCTATGTTCTGGCAGCTGTGCACAGATATATTTTGAATTTCTATGAAGCGTTCCAGATTTATCATTATGTCTCATGGTAAAATTATGACACCATAAATTACGTAAATTCAAAAGAAATCTGGTCTGATGTCACTTCCCGTTAGCATTTCTGACTCCCTGATTTGCCTAGAGAGGCACGTGATCTTGTTATCCTCGAATCTCCTGGGGCATCCCTACTGATGTTTTAAAAACATCAAAAGGGGCTCATTCAATTAAGAATTGAAAGAGAAAGTGCCCTTTTAATAGTCGAAAGTGATCGAAGGACAACTAACCCCCCTCTCACGCCCACCATTTCCCCGAACACATCTAATCAAAATTTTTAGATATCCATTTTGTTCAACGTAGACGAAATTTCTGGAAATTAGGTCTCTTAGGATGAGAAACCCATCAGAGCCCTCAGTGCAAGGGCTTTAAGTTAGGCCCTGGGGACATAAAAGGTTTATATAGACAGTTGTTGTAAAAAATTCAAAAAGGGCTCATTTGTTTGGAAATTGAAATGGCCCCTTTTTAATAGTCGAAATTGAGTGGAGAGTATTTGACCCCCTCTCAAGCCCATCATCTCCCTAAACACATTCTACCAAAGTTTAGAGATAGCCATTTTGTTCAACGTAGTCGAATGTTCTAGAAATTATGTATTTAAGGATGACAAACCCCCCAGAGTCCCCAGGGCAAAGGTTTTAAGCTAAGATTAAATAAAAATGCAATGTGTTAACCCTAATTCTCATTAAGGCATCTCAGCAGTATCCCAAGAACGACTGAGTGTATTATATTCAAACTTTCGGGGCTACTTCTGCTCTTAAAATTTAACAAAATCGAAATAGCGTAATTGTATGCAAGCCATCAAAGAAAGTAAACAGATTTTTTTGCAAATGGTATCAACTTTACTATTTCAGGTCAACTAGAGGAGGTATGAAACTAAATTAAACACTACTATTTGTGTCCGTATTTTTAAAAGGGTGCATGTTGTTAAAAATTGTTGAAAATGTTTCTCCAGCATACAAATAGCAGGCCAATGTATAAAGTCTTAAAAAAAAAGATTCAAACTATTATATTATTTTTCCCTGAAAAGACCATGTCAATACAAAACGAACACAAATTAATTAAAAAAAGTTTTTCCACAAAATAAGTTTTTCAAAGAAAAGTAAAGAACTCCATTAAACCAAAAATGAGCAAAAATAAAATCAAATAATCTACCAAGCTTGAAACTACCATAAATCAGCATCGATAAATAAATGAAACCCAAAACGAACAGAAATTACAATAAATAACCGAGTCAAACTCAAAACGAGCAGAAATTGACATGAGTAGGACTCAGAACCCCCATGCCTTCCCAAGCCCAGAATATAATTTACACTTTACTGAAAAACAAAATACAAATGGAATGTGCATTGTCAGTTTAATACACATTTACTGATATTTGTTAATCAAGATTTTAATATTATTTGATTTATTAAAGTTATAAATAAAAACATTTTTTTTCAGTAAAGCGCAAATTATGTTCTGGCCTTGGGAAGGCACAGGGGTTTTGATCCCTTCTCATGTTAAGTTCTGCTCATTTGAGTTTGACTCGGTTTTTTATTGTAATTTCTGTTTGTTTTTGGGTTTCATTTATTTATCGATGCTGATTTGTGGTAGTTTCACGCTTGGTAGATTAGTTGATTTTATTTTTGCTCATTTTTGGTTTAATGGAGTTCTTTGCTTCTCTTTGAAAAACTTATTTTGTGGAAAAAGTTTTTTTAATTAATATTTAGTAAACACTTGTGTAATTCCGGTACAGTTGACTTGCCTTTAATGAATCTATATCGAGATCGATAACAATGAAGAGTGATACTAGGAAGTAAACAGATTTGTAATTGCCTATTAACATTTTTTCAAAAATTTTATAAAAACCAATAAATGCATAAATGCAACGTTCGTGTAATCTGACCCATGAACTGAACTCCAATTATAGTCATCAATTAATTGCCAAAGTAATTTATAGTCAGTCCAATCATTTCGCTTTTTTAAATTATTTGTTCTTGGAACACGATACTGCTCATTATGTCCGACAAATTACTGATTCGTCCAACGAAATTGCTGATGATTTTGCAACATAAAATAAATCAAGGGAAAAACTTGTTCTTCAACAACATAGCTGAATTAACTTTAACTTAAGTAGAGTAGAGTAGAATGGAGTAGAATATTTTTATTTATAACGCATACATAAATAAATGTCACAAAACAGCGCACATGCCTGGTGGCATACTTTAGTGCTAAAAATATTGCCAACGAAAATACACATCCATTTTCTAACTAAATTTTACAACAACGAAAAAGAAAACCGTAATGAACAAAATGCTTAGCATGTCATAAGATATTTCTTCACCAGTCTTAGAAAATGTCGCTTGTTGCTGCATTCTTGAACTGATGCTTGAATTGAGTTCCAGATTTTTGGCCCAGTGTGACGGATGCTGAATCCCGCTCTCGATGTCGGGCGAATTTCGTACGAAAAGTCTGAACGCAGGATAATTATGAAATTGAGAATTAGTTGGAAAAATGCCGGAATTTACAGGTAAACTACTATATTGATAATCGTGACAAATACTAGAGATAGAAATTAAATGAAGTTGGTCCTTAGACATATAGATGTCTAACTGAAGATCTGCAATCAACATTAAAAAGAATCCTCATTGCTTTGCTCTGAAGTATTTGGAGAGATTTGAAAACAGACGAAAAGGTAGATGCCCAAACCGAAATGCAATAGAGAAAATATAGGTGGACGAAAGAATAATAAATAGATTTTAGAATAGCTTTAGGAAAAAAGTGACAAAGACAAGTTAGCATGCCAATATTTCGGAAAATTTTTAACAACAGTGTTTTTACATATTTATGAAACGACAAATTTTCATCTAAAATAATCCCAAGATATTTGAACTGATCTACCCGTTTTAATTCAAGACCGTTCAAGAAAAGAAAGAAGCTATCTGACACTATTGATCCATTTCGCGAAAAATAACATATATTGGCATTTTTTTTCATTAAGAGCTAGTAAATTCCTTGAATACCAATCAGATACAGTTAGTAACGTACTTTCGAGGTTCTGGAAAAGAACTGATAGGTCCTGGTGAGAAGCAAAAATTACTACATCATCAGCAAACATTATAATTTTACAAAGAGGCAAAACTTCTGAAAAATCATTTATAAAAAGAAGAAATAGAATAGGCCCAAGGACAGAGCCCTGAGGCACTCCGTAATTAATCGGAAAAGTTTCGGAATGGAGATCATGAGAATTATCAACACAATTTAGTCGTCTCCCTAAAAGGTAAGATGCAAAAAATTTAACAGCTTGTATTGAAAACCCATAAGACTTGAGTTTAAAAAGAAGCAACGAATGATTTACGGTGTCAAACGCCTTGGAGACATCAAGAAAAATCGCCAATATGTGTTGACCAACATCTAGTGAATCATTAATATTTAGTAAAAGCTCATGAATTGCCAGTTCAGTCGACTTTCCTTTTATAATACCATATCGAGACGTGTGTAAAATTTTACTATCAAATAAATATTTTTGTAATTGACTATTTGCAAGTTTTTCCAAAATTTTGCTGAAAATTGAAAGTAGAGAAATGCCTCTATAATCTGAAGGGTCAGTTGAACTCCCAGCTTTAGGTAATGCTATAACATTTGCTTTTTTTTAAAAGCTCAGGAAAAATCCCATGCATAAGTGATAAATTAAAAATATGTGCCAACAAAGGTGAAATGCTTGACGCTATTTGCTTTACGGTTTGAGCCGAAAATCCAAATTCGTCCTTAGAAAAACTTCGTTTAAGTTTCAGAATAACATCATCTCATGAGGCTTAATCTCAGAAAAAGAAAACGAATTTTCTGCATGTTGCTCATTAACTGGAAGAGAAGGGGAATTCAGTTGCATATTCATAGTCGATGCAAGTCTAGAACCAATATTACTGAAATAATCTCCAAAACATTTTAAATTTCTTTGGGCTCTATAACATTTTCTCTATTTACAACAAGGCAATTAACACTAGCAGGCTACTTTTACGATTATGAGGAAGTATCCTTTCATTTATCAATTGCCATGTTTTTCTCATATCCGATTTATGCTCCAAAATTTTCTCTTTAAAATATTTTCTCTTCTCGTGTCTGATAATTGAATTTAGCTTATTCCTATAAACTCTGAATTCTTCAAAACGACTCAGGTGTCTGTAATTTTAAATAATTCTTAAATTTTCTATTTTCATGTTTTAACGATGTCAAAATACCTTCAGTAATCCATGGGTCAAATTTCTGCGCAAACTTTCCATGCGAAACTCGTTTTAAAGACGCCCGATCCCTCAGTCGCATCATTTGATCAATAAAATATGAAAACGCAGCATTTGCGTCATCTGAGCCATAAACCGAACTCCAATAATGGTCACCAATTAACTGACGTATAACTTTACATTCAATCAATGTATATCGCTTTTTTGAATTATCCATTATTGAATCCCGATGTTGTTTATTACTATTATTTAAATTTAAAAGAACACTCACCGGAAAATGATCCGCCATATCAAACAAAATTACTGACGATTTTTGAGCATCAAATAAAACAGGAGAGAAAAAATATATAATCTAATAATGTAGCTGTAACTCTTGTCGGCAGAGAAATACTTGGAAGAAAATTAGAACACAACATCATACTTAAAAACCCTATTATTTCCAACATCGAGATTCAAAATATCAAAGTTAAAATCACCCGAAATAATAACCGGTTTTTTCAACGCTTCCAGATTTTTCAACAACGGTTCAAAAACTTCAAAAATCTTTTTGGGTTACCCGACGGAGATCGATAAACAAACCCGAAAATAAATGGATTACAGCCCAAAGGTATAACTTCAACAAAAATAGTCTAACATAACCCTTCATCAAATATAGACAAATCACTGAGAATACTAATAGACCAGTCATCACGAATATACAGCATCTGACCTCCTCTCGCATTCTGACACCTTGTACGCGAAATTTACTTCATCCCAGGCAGATCTAACATTGTAAGGGGTGTATTAGCAGACAAAAAAGTTTCGCAAACTCCAACAATGTCTATAGGACTAGATGAAAGCAAGAGCTTCAGTTCATTGAATGCACTTTATAACCCCTGCGCATTTACATGTATTAATTGAAAAAAAAACTTTTCGAAAAATAAGTTTTTCAAAGAAAAATAAAGGCCATTTTAAACTTAAGCTCAGCAGATACAAATAACTTTTAAAATTCAAACTCAAAACGACCAGAAATTACTATTAAAGAAAAAATGAAACCCAAGACAAACAGAAATTCAATAAACGATCATAGCAAAAACACACAACAAGTAATAATATAAATGAATAAATATATCTTAAAGCGAGTAATGCTTAGATTGAATACGAAAATCAAGCTTAAAACGAAAAAAAAATATTTTCCTATTGAAGTATAAATGAAACTTAAAACGAACAGAAATTAAATAAACAATCAATGCAAACAAACATACAATAGATATTAATGTAAATTAATAAATAAATCTTAAAACGAGTGAAACTTAAATTGAATACACAAATCAAGCTTGAAACGAACAAAAATCAACATAAACAAGAATTCGGGTATGATCTCCTTCTCCCACAGTAAAAGTCTAAAACCTACTGCGTCATTGGCGCTTTACTGAAAACCAGTATCATGACAAATATTTTCTTTTTTGCTTAATATTGAAAATAAACATTAAATTATAGTAAAATTTTGAACTGATGAGCTTTCAGCAATTAATATTATTATACATAAAATCTTCAGTTTAATTTATTAGCTCTTTTTAAAGTTGTTAAAGACAAATATAGTTTCCCTAAAAACAAGTGTTTGGACACCCCCCTTTTTTCTAACTGTAAATAAAAACCAAAAGCCTACTGCGTCATTGGCGCTTAACTGAAAATGGATTATATTACAAATGTTTTCTTTTTCAGTTCTTACAGTATTGAAAATAAAAAGACAATTACATTGAAATAAATTCTTGAATTGATGGATCTTTCAACAATTAATATCATTATGCATCAAATACTAAATTTGATGTCGTTTTTACTTTCCAAGACAGTTCAAGACGCATATAGTTTTCAGTAAAGCGCCAATGACGCAGTAGGTTTTAGACATTTACAGTGAGAGAAAGAGGTAAAACCCAAACTCTTGTTTGTTGTGATTTTCGTTCGTTTCAAGCTTGATTTACATATTCCATTTAAGTTTCACTAGTTTCAAGATTTAATTAATAATTTACATTAATATCTATTGTATGTTTGTTTGCATTGATTGTTTATTTGATTTCTGTTCGTTTTAAGTTTCATTTATGCTTCAATAGGAAAATATTTTTTTTTTCGTTTTAAGCTTGATTTTCATACTCAATCTAAGCATTACTCGCTTTAAGATCTATTTATTCATTTATATTATTACTTGTTGTATGTTTTTGCTTTGATTGTTTACTTAATTTCTGTTCGTTTTGGGTTTTATTTATTCTTTAATAGTAATTTCTGGTCGTCTTGAGTTTGAATGTTAAAAGGTATTTGTATCTACTGAGCTTAAGTTTGAAATGGCCTTTACTTTTCTTTGTAAAACTTATTTTTCGGAAAGTTTTTTTTTAATTAATTTTTGTTTGTTTTTGATTGCCAAAAATTTCAAGATTTTGAAAACTTCTTATTTCTAACTCAAACTTAAAAAAATAATCAAATATTCATCAAAGTATCAAAACTGATATCAAAGTAACAATATCAAAGTGAAAAAATGGGTTTGTGTCAACCTCGGAGTTTTTATTATCTGATAATTGAACTATTTTAACAAAATCGCTATCTCAAAATTTTTGTCGGATGGGTTAGGGGAAAAAGGGCGTGGGGAGGGACTAGATTAAGCTTCGGTCTCTTTGACTCTTTAAAAGTGAACTAGAACTTTCTATTTTCAACGAAATGAGCCCTCTCTGAAGTTTATACCAGTATCCCTTCTTTAAGAACCATGTATATCCCCGGAGCATAACTTACAACGCCTATCCCTGGGCCCGGGGGGGTTGTGTCGACCCTGGAGTTTTAATATCTGATGGTTGAACTATCTTTAACAAAATGGTCACCTGAAATTTTTATCGGATGGGTTTATCCATCTGACATGCCCAAAGGCGTGGAGGGCGGGAGGGGCTAGTTGCCCTTTGATTTTTTTTCATTCTGAGAAAATGAACTACAACTTTTAATTTCCATTCAAATTAACCCTCTCTGAAGTATATGCGAGCATACCTTCCATAAGAACCATGTTTGCCCCTAGAGCAATACTTACAACGCCTGCCCCTACCCTGGGGGGAGGGTGTGTTGACACAGGAGTTTTTCTTATCTGATCTTTGAAATATTTTAACGAAATGACCATACGTAAAGGTGTTTTTGTTATATGATCTTTCAACTATTTTTAACAAAATGGCTACCTCAAATCTTTTATCAGATGTATTTTGGAAAAAAGGGCTTGGGGGGCCTATTGCCCTCTGATCACTTTCGACTCTTAAAAAACACACTAGAACTCTCCATTTCCAATCGAATGAGCCCCCTTTGAAGTTTATAAAACGACCCCTTCTATATGAAGTGCCTCTGGGAAAAAAATAAATGGAGTGTGGGGGGAGGCTAGCTGCCCTCCAATCACTTTTGACTCTTAAAAAGTGAATTACAACTTTCAATTTCCAATCAAATGAGCCCTCTAGGAATTTTTTCCGAGCATCCCTCCCACAACAACAATATATGCCCCCAGGGCATAATTTACAACGCCTACCCCTGGGCCCTGGGGGGCTGTGCTGACACCGGAGTTTTTTGTTATCAGAACTTTGAACTATTTTTAACAAAATGTCTATTTCAAAATTTTTATCCGATGCATTTAGGGCGTGGAGGATGGGGGGGGGGGGCTAGTTGCCCTCCGATCCCTTTTGACTCTTAAAAAGTGAACAAGAACTTCCAATTTCAAATCAAATGAGCCTTCTCCGAATTTTATGCCAGTATTCCTTCCATAAGAACTATATATGCCCCTAGAGCATTACTCATAACGCCTGCCTCCGGGCCTTGACGGGTTCCGTCGACACAGGAATTTTTTTTATCTGACCTTTGAAGTATTTTTAATGAAATGGCTATTATAAAAATATTTTCAGATGGGCTTGGGGAAAATAGGGTGTGTTTGTATGGGGGGGGGCTAGTTGCCCTCGGATATCTTTTGACTCTTAAAAATTGAACTAGAACTTTCAATTTCCAATCAAATGAGCCCCTCTGAAGTATATACGAGTATCCCTTTCATAAGAACCATATACGCCCCCAGGACAACATTTACAACGCCTATCCCCCGGGGTCTGGGGGGGCTTTTTTGTTATCTATTTTTTGAACAATTTCCAAAACACTGCCCATCTCAAAATTTGTAGCAGACGGGTTTTGGGAAAAAGAGCGTGGGGGGGGGGCTAGTTTAATTCTCTTGACTCTTAAAAAGTGAACTAGAACTTTCAATTTTCAATCAAATGAGCCCTCTGTGAAGTTTATATGAGCATCCCTTTCATAAGAACTATACATGCCCTTAGTGCATAACTTAGAACGCCTTCCCCTGTGCCCTGGGGGATTCTATTGACACCGGATTTTTTCTTATCCAACCTTTGAACTAATTTTAACAACGTGTCTATCTAAAAATTTTCATCAGATGAGTTTTTGGGCTAGCTGCCCTCGGATCTCTTTTGACTATTAAAAAGTGAGCTCGAACTTTCAATACCCAATCAAATGAGCCCTCTCTGAAGTTTATAAGAGCATCCCCTTTATACGAACAATATATGGCCCAGGGCATAACTTACAACCCCCCAGTGCCTCCGGGCCCTGGGGGGTTGTGACGACACCTGAGTTTTTGTTATGTGACTTTTGAGAAATTTTTAACTTAATACCTATCTGAAGATTTTTATTGGATGCATTTGGGGAAAAAGGGGCGTGGGAAGGGGGGCTAGATGCCCCCCAATCTCTTTTGACTCGAAAGAAATTAACTAGGACTTTCAATTTCCAATCAAATGAGCCATCTCTGAATTTTTTATGAGCATCTCTTCAATAAGAACCATATATTCCCCCAGGGCGTAACTTACAACACCTGCCCTCAGGCCCTAGGGGCTGTGTTGACCCATTAGTTTTCGTTTTATGGTCTTTGAACTATTTAAAAAAAAGCTATCTCAAAGTTCTTATCGGATGGGTTTGAGGAAAAAAGGGCGTGGATGGGGGGGGGGCTAGGTGCCCTCCAATATCTTTTGACTCTTAAAAAGTGAACTAGAACTTTCAATTTCGAATCAAATGATCCCTCTTTGAAGTTAATACGAGCATCTTTTCCATAAGACCCATATACTTCCCCAAGGGCATAACATACAACGCCTGCCCCCGGGCCCTGGTGGGTTGTGTCAACACCGGAAATTATTGTTGTATGATCTTTGAACCATTTTTAACAAAATAGCTATCTTAAAATTTGCATTGGATGCATTTGGGAAAAAAGGATTTTTTTCGGGGGGGGGGGGGGGGAATCTGGTTACCCTCCAATATCTTTTGACGCTTAAAAAGTCTACAAGAACTTTTAATTTCCAATCAAATGAGCCATCTCTGAAGTTTATACAAGCATTCCTTCCATAAGAACCATATATGCCCCCAGGGCATAACTTATAACCCTTGCCCCTGAAGACTGTAGGGGGAGTGTCCTGCTCAATCATATAATTTCCAGAACTTTCAACTACGTTGAACAAAATGGCTATCTCAAAATTTTGATTGCATGTGTTTTGAGAAATGGTGGGCATGGAAGGGGTGTCCGTCGCCTTAAAACCACTTTCGACTATTAAAAAGGAACTAGCCATTTAAATTTCCAATCGAATGAGCCCTTTCTGAAGTTTCTACGACAGCATTGTCTGTACAAACCTTTTATGCCCCCAGGGCATAACTTACAACCCTTGCCCTGAGGGCTGTGGGGGAGTTGTGATCGTCAAAGGCCTAATTTCCAGAACTTGAAACTACATTTCATAAAATTGCTGACTCAAAATTTTGATTGGATGTGTTTGGGGAAAAGGTCAGCGTGAGAGGGGGGTTAGTTGCCCTCAAATCACTTTCGATTCTCAAAAAGTGCACAAGCTCTTTGAATTTCCAATCGAATCAGCCTTTTATGAAGTTTCTACGAAAACGCCTTCCATAAAAACCTTATATGCCCCCAGGGTATAACTTAAAATCCTTGCATTGGGGGTTGTGGGGGGTGTCTTCCTCAAAAACATATTTTCTATTTGGAAATCAACTACGCTGAACAAAATGGCTATCTTAAAATTTTGATTGGATGTCTCTGGGGGAATGATGGGCCTGGGGAGAGGGTAGTTGCCATCCAATCACTTTCGACTATTAAAAAGGGCACTAGTTCTTTGAATTTCCAATCGAATGAGCCTTTTTGAAGTTTCTACGACAACGCCTTCTATAAAAACCTTATATGCTCCTGGGGCATAACTTAAACCCTGGCCCTGAGGGTTGATGGGAAGTATCATCCTCAAAAACATAATTTCTATCTGGAAATCAACTACGCTGAACAAAATGACCATGTCCAGATTTTGTTTCGATGTGTTTGGGGAAATGATGGGCATGGGGGGGGGCTAGTTGCCCCCCAATCACTTTTGGCTATTAAAAAGGGCACTAGCCCTTTGAATTTCCAATCGAATGAGCCTGTTTTGGAGTTTTTACGAAAACGCCTTCTATAAAAAACTTACTTGAGGGTTTTGGGGGAGTGTCCTCCTCAAAAATATATTTTTCTATCTGGAAATCAAGTACGCTGAACAAAATTTTGATTGGATGTGTTTGGGGGAATTATGGGCTTTGGGGGGGGTCTTGTTGCCCTCCAATCACTTTCGACTATTAAAAAGGCAATCGAATGAGCCCCCTTTGAAGATTCTGCGACGACCCCTTCCATATGAAGTGCCTCTGGGAAAAATAATAATAATAATAATAAATAATAAAACATTGGAGCCGTATGGCCTTTACTATAGGCAACGCTGCAGCGTTGCCTCTGAACGATCGGATCAGAAAATCAATTTTGGTTTTATCCAATAGAGAGTCACCTGAAGAATAATCACATTAAGGTAGATTATTTACGTAAGGCATATATTTATCACCTCCGGTAGCTGAATTTAGAATAACATCTAATTTCAAACGAGAATCAAGAAAACACTGAAAACGATCCATAAAACAAAAAAAAAAGAAAAGAAAAATTCACCGCTTCTTATTTTAGACGACAGGTTCATATGACACATTGCGGATCTGAACTACGTCGGAAATCGTTTTATACGGAATGATTTGCGAACCGCACTTGACATAAACCACACCTCGTAAAGTCCATACATTTTGCAATTCAAACTTATTGCGCGCAAGCTTGTAGATTTCTTGCCTTTCCCTGGTTAGAACCTCATTTACATAGATTCGGGAACCTTTCAAATTCTTGCGATTGCGCAGGATCTCAACTGCAGATGCCTCAGTAAAAAATGTAAGTTCAATCGGAGTTTTTATTTCCGAGGCACCTCCCAGACGCCTTGCACCCTTGACAACGGATTTATCAAGATTGAGTCCTATTTCACTGTTAGACGAGCCTATACTATTGTAAACCACTATTTAGTTCTTTATTTGTATGACTTTTATATTGGCAGATTTAATGGTTTACGTAAATTCCAAAGATAGACGATAAACGTTGGTACATGGTCTTTATTAAATAACGTGAGAATACACATAGAGAAAATAAGGTAGCACAAGAACAAATAGCTACGACGAAGGCGAAAGATGGACTGCCTTTAGAAATGAGCCAAGAATGTAACTTTCCTGGAACGGAAGTTCCAGCTATTGGTTGTTCAACCATGCCTGGGAACGGACCCTTTCCCACGACTAGCCTTAGTCCCAAAAGCCCCCCTGGACTGTTCTCGTTGACATATACATGGCCAAATCTCTAAGAAACAAGACACCAGAAAAAACCTTCTCGAATTTATGTTCCAAATACTTTACAGATTCTCCCCCCCCCCTGTTTTAAGTTAAATTTCCCAAATTTGGCTTATCCCCTTCTCATTAAACCCTCAAACTTTAATTGAATTCAAAACATTCCCTTCCCAAATTATTCACTTCTCACCTAATAATATTCTTCAGCATAAACTAGTAAAGAATTACATAATATAAACACTACACAATACTTGCATAAGTAAAAACTTACATAGTATAAAACGAACCACACTAATAACAGTAGGCCGGAAACTGGATATTTTACCACTTCACTTTTCTCTCTATACTTTAAAATAAACTTGTTCCCCATACCCCTGAATTTGATGAGGACAAGGAAAGTTGGGATTATGTATAAACTTTGAATTAGGGCAAAAGGAATGACCGGGAAAGGCTAATTAATCCTGAAAATACCAGCGACAAATAAATGAAATTGCAAACTCTAAAAATCATACCATGCTGCAATGACGTTAAGATATTATTCCCAATAAAATCCTCGGGGTTTTATTGCTGCGGAACGCCTCGGTTTAGACCTATTTGGTTTTTCTCTACTAACTTGTGGTTCGACAAATGGCAGTACTACTGTTGATACCTCTACATAACTATTAGCGCTACGCATTAAAACCATCCCGTGAGGCATCAACCTCATCCCACTAGACCTCAAAACCAGCCCCCTTTCCACCTTTTTTTTTTTTTTTAAATCAAAAGCAACCTTTTTGTTATATCCAGATTCCGCCGGATCAAATATAGAAATAATAACTGACATATTGATATCAAAATTTGAAAAAGCAATTACTCTAAAAATTTAAATATTGGTCTTAATTACCGTTCTTTAATTACGGACGCTAAATTTTGGGCAATAACTTCACTTCTAACAACAAGGGTCTAATAAAATTTACTGGGTTGTTTAGTCGTGGTAAATCACTTACGAAAGATAGTCCTTTCCAAATCCAATTGTAGTTGGTTTCAATTAAATCACTAGCGTCAAATGTAGTCACAATTGAGAATTAATTTTCGATTATCGAATTCAAAATGTAAAATTGTTGTTGGAAACTGTCAAATGTAGATCACACGTCGACTGTATAAAATCAGGTAAAAAAAAAACCACCAACCGTAGAATGGCTAAGTGAAGGTAGAAATCAACCGGAGACTCTCAGTTGTAGAAATTTGAATTAGTAGGTAGAAGCTATCGCGAGGGAATCCATATTAGGCATTGTGTAACAGCCTATTTCAAAATGTTCATTTAAAAGAAAGTGTTTCTCAATAAGGCGCTTTGAATAGAAGAAAGTTCAATAGCTCGTAACGTTTCGATGTCTTATTAATCAGTCTTTTGTAGTATTTGCAGCTCAATATCACAGTCTGGTAGCGGGTGAAATACTCTTCAATATGTTGCCAGTATTTAGCATAAGATGTCGTAAATACTTATAACGGTCAATCAAATGTCACTTGGAGGTTTTCCACTAGTGATATATGCTCCACTAGTTTTAACCGCTTGCCACCACTCTGTAAACCACTATTTAGTTCTTTATTTGTATGACTTTTATATTGGCAGATTTAATGGTTTACGTAAATTCCAAAGATAGATGATAAACGTTGGTACATGGTCTTTATTAAATAACGTGAGAATACACATAGAGAAAATAAGGTAGCACAAGAACAAATAGCTACGACGAAGGCGAAAGATGGACTGCCTTTAGAAATGAGCCAAGAATGTAACTTTCCTGGAACGGAAGTTCCAGCTATTGGTTGTTCAACCATGCCTGGGAACGGACCCTTTCCCACGACTAGCCTTAGTCCCAAAAACCCCCCTGGACTGTTCTCGTTGACATATACATGGCCAAATCTCTAAGAAACGAGACACCTGAAAAAACCTTCTCGAATTTATGTTCCAAATACTTTACACTATCTCACCAAGGTGAGGCAAATCACGCGTGGGAGAGTCTATCCCAAATAAAATGACGTCAGTCAGAGGAGAGGACTGGTTTATATCATCCAGCTTAGTTTCAAGCTTTTGGAGCTTTGTGCAATTTTGAACAATTCTTGCCCACAAATCACCAAGTGATTTCTCAATCAGTTCAAATTTACCCTTGAATTGCAGATCAATCGCCTCATATACAGCTTGCGTAACATTATCAAGAAAACCTGACTTAATATGTGTCACCGAAGAACTCCCGTATCTACTGCACTGGTCTTCCACTCTCCTACGAATTTCATCCTGTATGCCGTCACGAAGGTTTACAATTTAGCCCAAGGTTTACAAGTTAAACGACTCAGATAAATCCCCGGCTAAACCTTCCGAGTCCTCCGTATACAGCCTTATCGCTCGCTGAACATTTTTTCTGCCATCTCTCAGCGCCTTTTCATATTTCTCCGCGTAGGCCCATATACTCTCTGACGCTACTATCTTAATTTCATCAGTTCCGTAACAGCAAACTTCATAACTACTTCCATCATCTATGACAGGTGTCACCCGCGTAATTTTGCAAGGCCACAGCTTGTAATATTTAAATTGAGCAAACGCTAGGTTTCCCACTTGCATAGCTTCGGCAAACGACAAAATGAAAAAAGCAAAATCTCTCTCTCGTTCAATACGTCCGCTTACGTGTGCATGAATGTCTAGCAGTGACTGATGACAGTGGGCGGGATAAAAAAGGTAGAGCTGAAAACAGCCAATCAGGGCTTCCACTATCTCCGAATTTTCGGGGATTTCCCCGAAAATCTATGTGTCTCCCCGAAAAAATTTATTTTTACCCGAATCCCCGAAATTTCCCCGAAAATCACTCAACCACGGTTTGACCCCTAGTGACTATCCCTAGCAAACATTACTTTACATACCATAATTTTTCACTACTCTCTTGTTCGATAATTTTCGTCTCCTGTGTTACTTTGCATAAGAACCAGACTGACACAATTTAATTATAGACGGTTCTTTGTATGTCGACAAAAGTATCACTTTTTTTAATATAGATTTAATAATTTCAAATGCAGTGTTCCAAATGCTATAAGATTCTTACATTTACATCATTCGTGGTCAAGTATCTTGACAAAATTAGCCAAGAATTATACTTGAAGTTGTTTAACGGAACGCTCAGTTAGATTCTAGATTTTGAAATTGAACTTCTAAAGAAAGAGAATTGTTTCGAAAACCGAATCATAAGCTTAAATTTGGTTTTCTTTTGCTATTTTCGGTTTTGGACATACTGTATTAATGTTTAATACGTAGTAATTGAACGCATAATATATTGAAGAAATTGATCCTTTTGCCAGGAATTCTTACCATTTAAATTTTTGTTTCATTCGGTGTGTAAAATTTAAGTTCTTTTCTTTTTATCTGAGAATTGTATTTGTCATACCACTCTTTATCCTCAAACGTCACCCAGCACTCCCTCACAATTATTATTCTGGTGCCTTCACCCGTGTAATATTTTACTGGGCGTAATATTTTAAACTGCAGTTTTAGAAAGTTTTTACGGTCTTGCAAACCTGTTAGTTAGGCAAAGGAAATTTTACGGAAATTATATTCTGCTCAAATTCTGGATAGCCAAGTAAATTTGTTTAAATATCTAAGGCCTACCTTTACAACTTCTAATGCTTTAACAATTAATAACCCTGTATGAAGGCTAATTCTGAGATAATTTTTTTTTAAGAAAATGTGGTATAATTTATTTCTTCCTAAGAACTATCCCTAAATACGATCTTCTTACCATAAAAAATTCACAACTCCTTCCCCCTCCTAATGAGGCAGAATTTAGCTACAGACTATGTAAAAGGTCGAGGAATAGAGGATTCAAACGAAAGTAACCCCAAAAATATTATCCATAAAAAAATTTACAATACAGCTTAAAGTAAAAATTTGGGTATTAGGCTCATATTGTTTTCTTGTCAAGTTTTAAATATTTTCGGACATATTTATTACGAACAGTTGGTTAATAATGCCAAATAGTATTAGTGCGAAGTGAAAGAATTAGTGAATTTTATATGATTTGTAGCCTACAGCTATCATGTCCAGGCATTAGATGGGATTATATAGAAATGAGACTGCAAAAAGTATTATATTTGGAATAAGGATGGTCACAGGGTTGGTGGGAGGGTTGGGGTACTTTCCGTGGGGTGTATTTTCAGCAGGGGAGTATTTTCTGCGGGGTATATTTTTGTGACGAGGGGGGGGGGGGGTATTTTCTGGTTTTCCGTGGGAGGATTTTTTTGGGGGGGGGGGGGGGTAAACACCTAAGTCCTTAAAAGTAGCATGAAAAAAACCAATAATGTATCAATTGTAGTCAAAATTCTCTCTTTAACTTAAGTTTAAATTTACTTGTTTAGTTTAGTTTTTGTTTGTTTTAAGTTTTAATATTACCCCATACTTATAGGTTGAATTTGTCTATTTAGTTTACTTATCTAGAAACCACAAACAATATTTGTTTTTGTTTTTAAATATTATTAATGAATTTCTGAGATTAATGACTTAATAAAAATTGCTACTGGTATTTACAGTTCACATGGGTTCACTATTTTTTTTTTTTTGAAAAAAATTTTAAAGTTTTTGCCGCAATATCAGCAATAAGTGTTTTCAGCTATGGATTCCAATCCCGGGCTCTGGCTCTAAAACCTATTTTGTAAAAGGCTTGATTTACTACGCAGATACAAGCCCTACTTGAGCCTGAAAACGAAGCTAAAACCAATTTTGGCTCCCAAATTTTCGCAACCAAATTCCATTTTGTTTTTTCCCCGAATCTTGAAGACTTGTCCCCGAAAACTTCCTGAATTTTTAAGACGTGTCCCCGAATTTTAATTTTCGAGAGTGGAAGCCCTGCAGCCAATGAAAAATTTACCAAGTATCCAAGTTAAAATATCCAAAAAAGTTCGATATAGCTCTCTTGTGTTAACTAGTCAATGAATGAATGAAGACTGATAGTTAAATACATAGATACGATAGTGATAGATTATCATAGTGATATGATAGCCTGATAGTAAAACTATAAATGGTTTTACTTTCTTAACTTTAATAAATCAAATAATATTAACATTTTGATTACTGAATATCAGTATATGAATATTAAATTGACATTGCACATTTATTTGTATTTTTTCAGTGAAGTGCAAATTATGTTCTGGCCTTGGGGAGCCATAGGGGTTTTGAGCCCAACTAATGTTAATATCTGCTCGTTTTCAGTTTGAATCTGTTATTTATTGTAATTTCTGTTCGTTTTGGGTCTGATTTATTTATCGATGCTGATTTGTGGTAGTTTCAAGCTTGGTAAATTATTTGATTTTATTTTTGCTCATTTTTTGTTTAATGGAGTTCTTTAGTTTTCTTTGAAAAACTTTAGTTTTATTTTGTGGAAAAAGTTTTTCTAATTAATTTCTGTTTGTTTTATATTGACATAGTCTTTTCAGGGAAAAAGAAAATAATACTTAAAATCTTTTCATTTTGTAACACTTTATAGTTTGGCCTGCTATTTGTATGCTGGAAAAAAATTTTCAGCAATTTTTAACAACATACACCTTTTAAAAATCTGGACACAAATAGTAGTGTTTAATTTAGTTTAAAACCTCCTCTACTTGACCTGAAATGGAAAACTTGATACCATTCGAAAAAAAATCTGTTTACTTTCTTTGATAGCTTGGATAAACTTACGCTATTTTGATTTGGTTATGTTTTAAAAGCAGAAGTAGACCCAAAAGTTTGAACATAATACCCTCAGTCGTTTTGGGATACTGCTGAGATTCCTTATTGGGAATTAGCATTAACACAGTGCTTTTTGATTTAATCTTAAGGCAACATTTAGTTTTTAAACATAATGGGCAAATGGTAGGGTGGGCGTTGGAGCGGAATTAGTTGCCCTCCAATCACTTTCGACTATTAAAAATGGCATCAGCTCTTTCTATTTTCAATCGAATGAGCCGTTTTAGAAGTTCCTATGATAACTCCTTCGATACGTAGTGCCCTAGTCTAAAAAAAACAAAACAAAAAATAATACACTATACCCAGATCTATCTTTACTATAAAAATGTCAAGTCTTCCAATCACTTTCAACTGTTAAAAAGGGCACTGGGCCTTTCGAAATCCAATCGAATGAGCCCTTTTTGAGTTTTCTACGACATCGTTTTCTATAAACCCTTTATATGCCCCCCAGGGCATAGATTACAACCCTTACCCTAAGGGCTGTTAGGGTGGTTGTCATCCTCTAAGACCTAATTTACAGAACTTTGAACTACGTTAAACAAAATGGCTATCTCAAAATTTTTATTGGATGTCTCTTGGGGCCTAAGAGGGGCGTTAGTCGCCCTCCAATCCCTTTCAAGAATAAAAAAATGCACTAGCCCTTTCAATTTCCAATCAAATGAGCCCTTTTGAAGTTTCTACGACAACGCTTTCAATAAAAACCTTATATGCCCACAGGATATAACTTACAACCCTTGCCCTGAAGGCTGGAGGGGGGGGGGTTGTCATCCTCAAGGAACTAATTTCCAGACATTTCTACTACGTTGAACAAAATGGCTATCTGAAAATTTTGATTGAATGTGTTTGGGGGAATGGTGGGCGTGAGAGGGGGGTCAGTTACCCTCCAATCACTTTCGACTGTGAAAAAAAGCACTAGCCCTCTCAAATTCCAATGGAATGAGCCCCTTTTGACGTTTTTACGACAAATCTATCTATAAAAAACTTTTTATGCCCGCAAGGCATAACTTGAAACCTTTGCCCTGGGGGCTCTGGGGGTTCGTCATCATTAAATAAAAAATTTCCAGAACTTTTAACTATGTTGAACAAAATGGCTATCTCTAAACGTTGATTGAATGTTTTTGGGGAAATGGTGGGCGTAAGAGGGGGGTTAATTACTCTCCACTTACTTTCGACTATTAAAAAGGGCAATATCAATTTCCAATCTAATGAGCCCTTTTTGAAATTTCTAAAACAACTTTGTATATAAACCTTATATGCCCCCAGGGCATAACTTACAACCCTTGCACTGAGGGCTCTGAGGGGGTTATCACCCTAAAAGACCTAGTTTCCAGAACTTTCAACTACGTTGAAAAAAATGGATATCTCAAAATTTTGATTGGATGTGTTTGGGAAAATGGTGGGCGTGAGAGGGGCGTTAGTCGCTCTCCAATCACTTTCAACTATTAAAACAGGCACTAGCCCTTTTGAAGTTCCTACGAGGGGGGGGGGGAGGGGTTTTCATCCTTAAAGAACTAATTTCCAAAACTTTCAACTACGTTAAATAAAATGGCTATCTAAAAATTTTGATTGGATGTGTTTGGGGAAAAGGTGGGCGTGAGAGGGGGGTTAGTTGCCCTCAAATCACTTTCGACTATTAAAAAGGGCACTAGCCCTTTGAATTTCCAATTGAATGAGCCCTTTTTCAAGTTTCTACGACAAATATTTCAATAAAAACCTTATATGACCCCAGGGCCTAACTTATGACCCTTGCCCTGACGATTGTGGGAGGAATGTCCTGCTCAAAGATATATTTTCCTGGACTTTAAACTGCCTGGAACAAAATGGCTATCTCAAAATTTTGATTGGATGTGTTTGGGGAAATGGTGGGTGTGGAAGGGGTTTTAGTTGCCTTCCAATCACTTTCGACTATTAAAAAGGGCACTAGCCATTTCAATTTCCAATCAATTGAGCCCCTTTTGAACTTTCTACGACAACTCGTTCTATAAAAACCTTATGAGCCCCCAGGACATAACTTACAACCCTTGCCCTGAGGGCTGTGGGGGTTGTCATCCTCAAAGACCTAATTTCAAAAACTTAAAACTACGTTGAATAAAATGGCTATCTCAAAATTTTGATTGGATGTGTTTGGGGAAAAAGTTGGCGCAAGAGGGGGGTTAGTTGCCCTCCAATAACTTTTGACTATTAAAAAGGGCACTAGCCCTTTGAATTTCCATTCGAATGACCCATTTTTTAAGTTTCTACGACAACGCCGACTATAAAAACCTTATATGCCCCCAGGGCACAACTTACGACCCTTGCCCTGGAGGCTGTTGGGGAGTGTCCTCCCAAAAACATAATTTCTATCTGGAATTCAACTACGCTGAACAAAATGGCTATATCAAAATTTTTATTGGATGTGTTTCAGGAAATGGTGGGCGTGGAAGGGGTGCTATTTGCCTTCCAATGACTTTCGTATATTAAAAGGGGCACAAGCCACATCAATTTCCAATTGAATGAGCCCTTTTTGAAGTTTCTACGAAAACTTGTTCGATACGAAGTGCCCTGCTCTAAAGGGGGAAAAATAATACATTGTGCCAACATCGTTCTGATATGCCTCCAGGGCTTAACTTAAAACCCTTGCCTTGAGGATTGTAGGGGAGTGTCCTCCCCAAAAACATAATTTCTAGCCCTTCGAATTTCCTATCAAATGAGCCTTTTTGAAGTTTCTACGACAACGCCTTCTATAAAAACCTTATATGCCCCCAGGGCACAACTTACAACCCTTGCCCTGAAGGCTATGGGGGAGTGTCCTCCCAAAAACATAATTTCTATTTAGAAATCAACTACGCCGAACAAAATGACTATCTCAAATTTTGATTGGATGTGTTCGGGGGAATAATGGGTGTGGGAGGGGGCCTTTTGCCCTCCAATCACTTTCAACTATTAAAAAGGGTACTAGCCACTCCAATTTCCAATCGAATGAGCCTTTTTTGAAGTTTCTACGACAATTCCTTCGATACGAAGTACCCTTGTCTAAGACCACAAAAAAAATAATACATTGTGCCAACATCCATCTGTACTTAGGCAGCGCTATTGCGCTGCCTATGATTAAGGTTTATGATTAAGGGCTGTTAGGGTGGTTGTCATCCTCTAAGGCCTAATTTACAGAACTTTGAACTACGTTAAACAAAAAGGCTATCTCAAAATTTTGATTGGATGTCTTTTGGGGCCTGAGAGGGGCGTTAGTCGCCCTCCAATCCCTTTCAACAATAAAAAAAAATGCACTAGCCCTTTCAATTTCCAATCAAATGAGCCCTTTTGAAGTTTCTACGACAACGCTTTCAATAAAAACCTTATATGCCCACAGGATATAACTTATAACCCTTGCCCTGATGGCTGGAGGGGGGGGTTGTCATCCTCAAGGAACTAATTTACAGACATTTCTACTACGTTGAACAAAATGGCTATCTGAAAATTTTGATTGAATGTGTTTGGGGGAATGGTGGGCGTGAGAGGGGGGTCAGTTACCCTCCAATCACTTTCGACTATGAAAAAAGGCACTAGCCCTCTCAAATTCCAAAGGAATGAGCCCCTTTTTGACGTTTTTACGACAAATCTATCTATAAAAAACTTTTTATGCCCGCAAGGCATAACTTGAAACCTTTGCCCTGGGGGCTCTGGGGGTTCGTCATCATTAAATAAATAATTTCCAAAACTTTCAACTACATTGAACAAAATGGCTATTTCTAAACTTTGATTGAATGTTTTTGGGGAAATGGTGAGCGTGAAAAGGGGGTTAATTACTCTCCACTTACTTTCGACTATTAAAAAGGGCAATATCAATTTCCAATCTAATGAGCCCTTTTTGAAATTTCTACAACAACTTTGTATATAAACCTTATATGCCCCCAGGGCATAACTTACAACCCTTGCACTGAGGGCTCTAAGGGGGTTATCACCCTAAAAGACCTAGTTTCCAGAACTTTCAACTACGTTGAAAAAATGGACATCTCAAAATTTTGATTGGATGTGTTTGGGAAAATGGTGGGCATGAGAGGGGCGTTTATCACTCTCCAATCACTTTCAACTATTAAAAAAGGCACTAGCCCTTTTGAAGTTTCTACGACAACGCTTTCAATAGGAACCTTATATGCTCCCAGGCATAACTTACAACCCTTACCCTGAGTTCTTTGGGGGGGGGGGAGGGGTTTTCATCCTTAAAGAACTAATTTCCAAAACTTTCAACTACGTTAAATAAAATGGCTATCTAAAAATTTTGATTGGATGTGTTTGGGGAAAAGGTGGACATGAGAGGGGGGTTAGTTTCCCTCAAATCACTTTCGACTATTAAAAAGGGCACTAGCCCTTTGAATTTCCAATTGAATGAGCCCTTTTTCAAGTTTCTACGACAAAGATTTCAATAAAAACCTTATATGACCCCAGGGCCTAACTTATAACCCTTGCCCTGACGATTGTGGGAGGAATGTCCTGCTCAAAGGTATATTTTCCTGAACTTTAAACTGCCTGGAACAAAATGGCTATCTCAAAATTTTGATTGGATGTGTTTGGGGAAATGGTGGGTGTGGAAGGGGTTTTAGTTGCCTTCCAATCACTTTCGACTATTAAAAAGGGCACTAGCCATTTCAATTTCCAATCAAATGAGCCCCTTTTGAACTTTCTACGACAACTCGTTCTATAAAAACCTTATATGCCCCCAGGACATAACTTACAACCCTTGCCCTGAAGGCTGTGGGGGTTGTCATCCTCAAAGACCTAATTTCAAAAACTTAAAACTACGTTGAATAATATGGCTATCTCAAAATTTTGATTGGTTGTGCTTGGGGAAAAAAGTTGGCGCAAGAGGGGGTTAGTTGCCCTCCAATAACTTTTGACTATTAAAAAGGGCACTAGCCCTTTGAATTTCCAATCGAATGACCCATTTTTTAAGTTTCTACGACAACGCCTTCTATAAAAACCTTATATGCCCCAAGAGCATAACTTACGACCCTTGCCCTGGAGGCTGTTGGGGAGTGTCCTCCTCGAAAACATAATTTCTATCTGGAAATCAACTACGCTGAACAAAATGGCTATATCAAAATTTTTATTGGATGTGTTTCAGGAAATGGTGGGCGTGGAAGGGGTGCTAGTTGCCTTCCAATCCCTTTCGACTATTAAAAAGGGCACAAGCCACTTCAATTTCCAATTGAATGAGCCCTTTTCGAAGTTTCTACGACAACTTCTTCGATACGAAGTGCCCTGCTCTAAAGGGGAAAAAAATAATACATTGTGCCAACATCGTTCTGATATGCCTCCAGGGCTTAACTTAAAACCCTTGCCTTGAGGGTTGTAGGGGAGTGTCCTCCTCAAAAACATAATTTCTAGCCCTTCGAATTTCCTATCAAATGAGCCTTTTTGAAGTTTCTACGACAACGCCTTATATAAAAACCTTATATGCCCCCAGGGCACAACTTACAACCCTTGCCCTGAAAGCTATGGGGGAGTGTCCTCCCCAAAAACATAATTTCTATTTGGAAATCAACTACGCTGAACAAAATGACTATCTCAAATTTTGATTGGATGTGTTTGGGGAATAATGGGTGTGGGAGGGGGTCTTTTGCCCTCCAATCACTTTCGACTATTAAAAAGGGTACTAGCCACTCCAATTTCCAATCGAATGAGCCTTTCTTGAAGTTTCTACGACAATTCCTTCGATACGAAGTACCCTTGTCTAAGACCACGAAAAAAATAATACATTGTGCCAACATCGTTCTGTACTTAGGCAGCGCTATTGCGCTGCCTATGATTAAGGTTTAAGTTATCTTTGTTTCTGTGTATTTGATTTTGCTTCCTTTTCAGTGTACTTTACTCCGCTTGTTTTGTGTAAAAGTGGGTTATAAATATATTATTATTATTTATTTCTAAAATGACGTGGTGTCATAGTTCCTATCTTGGCAATTTAATATTCTATCAGCTTTCAAATCTGATCCTCGATCGATCCCCTCCCTCAAATTTTGCAGTTCACTTGTAGTGTTCTGCAAGCTTGGTAAGCCAAGAGACAAACCATCCTGCCATCCTGATCATTCATGCAGAGCTTTATAGCTCTCTGAACATTATTTTTGTTCATCTTTTGAAGCGTCACCATAATTTATTGAAGAACACCAAATATTCTCCGACTTCACAATTTTGACTTCATCCCCGCCGCAAATTCATAATTATAGCCAACTTCTTTAACATGAATCTCACGCTTGATTTTACATGACCGAAGCTTAAAATATCGAAAGTGTGAGCGTTATATATATTTTCTTTATCCCTTACATAAAAAGTTTCCAATTATAATAGTATCGCTTTAGTAAAACTAATTTCTAAAAAAAGTAATTTGATATTGAGTAGCTAAGATATTAGACCGTGGATAGATGTTAGAGACAGGTTTTGATATTTCGTAGATTTTTTTTTTTTTTTGGGGGGGGGGGGCTACAGAACTAAAACTCGATCAAAGAGTTCGACTAAAATTTCAGAAAGTGTAAAAAACTGGAACCAATCCATGTCACCTCGAAATATCTCAGATATCACTGCAAATGTTCAACATAGCACTGATATCTGCGGAGAGGCTATTGGGAGGCACTATTAGATGAAGAACTGCACAGATGAAAAACTGTTTTCTTGAATCCAGTAAATCTGGAAAGATTGTGTACTGCCCGCTGTTCCCCTTTTTTAAGTATGCGATATTTTAAAAAGATTGAAAAAAGAAAGCACAAAGAAGAAAAATATGTAATTCAAATTATGCCGACTGTTAACTGTCAAGCTATTGAAGCCCAAAGTGTAACAAGACTAGTATTGGAAGTTCCACTATCATATTTGAGTATTCTTGCATTATTAGTAAAATCAATAGGATCAGTCTATGAATTTTTCATGTTGCCCATGGAGACATGCTCTAACTTCAGTGTAAACAGAATTTGCAGAAAAAACCGCAATGCACCAACTGAAGCTTAGATATAGATACGGAAACAAAATGGGCATTTTATATGCAGGCCTAAACAAATAATCAAATTAAAATGTTATCAGAGCGACTATCAGAAAAATTTTGTAGTGAAACGACAACCAAAAGCATACCTCATTTTCATGCCAAAGGGATATATCTTTTTTTTTGTAAAAAAAAAAAAAATCACAGCACAAACAAATTAATACACTCGCTAAAAAGAACAAAGAACCTTTGTCTAAAACGGGTCTTTTGAAGAAAGTACTTTGCGTGCTTTTCCCCAAATCCCTTCTCTTCTTTTACTTACCGCTGTTGGGATCTTTCGTCTTCAGTCCTCATTTGAAGTTATTTTCTTACTTTCATTGTTTTTTCTGTTTTGTTTTTCAGTGACAGTTTCTGAGAATCGTGTGTGCAGCAGAAATAACCACGGTGTTGCCTCCCTTCCTCCTTTTGCTAAGCCCTGGCTTGAAATCAAATTTTTTAATAGTTTTTTTTCAATGATATGATTATTTTGATATTCGTACGACAGAAAAATGTGAAATAAGGTCCTGCATTTCTTAGGGAGATTTTCTTCACTACTCTAGTGCTGTAACTGAAAATGTAGACATTGTTGTTTTTTAGTAATTAATTAAAAAAAAACTTTCCGAAAAATAATTTTTTAAAAGAAGAGTAAAGGTCATTTTAAACTTAAGCTCAGCAGATACAAATACCTGTTAAAATTCAAACTCAAAACGACCAGAAAATACTATTAAAGAATAAATGAAATCCAAAACGAACAGAAATTAAATAACCAGTCATAGCAAAAAACATACAACAAGTAATAATATAAATGAATAAATAGATCTTAATGCGAGTAATGCTTCGATCGAATATGAAAATCAAGCTTAAAAAAAAAAATATTTTGCTATTGAAATATAAACGAAAATTAAAACGAACAGAAATTAAATAAACAATCAATGCAAACAAACATACAATAGATATTAATGTAAATGAAATAAATAAATCTTAAAACCAGTGAAACTTAAATTGAATATGCAAATCAAGCTTGAAACGAACAAAAATCACTACAAACAAGAGTTTGGGTATCGCATCCTTCTCTCACTGTTAAAGTCTAGAACCTAGTGCGTCATTGGCGCTTTACTGAAAACCAATTTTATTACAAATATATTCTTTTGTACTTATTATTGAAAATAAACATTAAAATTATAGTAAAATTTATAACTGATGAGCTTTAAGCAATTAATATAAATATACATCGAATATTCAGTTTAATTTAGTAGTTCTTTCTAAAGTTGTTCAAGACGA
The DNA here is from genome assembly GCA_027921565.1 of Artemia sinica. NCBI lineage: Eukaryota > Metazoa > Arthropoda > Branchiopoda > Anostraca > Artemiidae > Artemia > Artemia sinica. The sequence goes on from CM051264.1 coordinate 30,722,422, forward strand.
ATATAGTTTTACTACAAACAAGAGTTTGGATAGTTTCCCCTTCCTTAATTGTAAATAAAAACCAAAAGCCTACGGTGTCAATGGCGCTTAACTGAACACGAATTATATTGCAAATATTTTCTTTTCTAGTTCTTACAGAATTGAAAATAAAAATAAAATTACAGTAAAATAATTTCTTGAACTGAAGGATCTTTCTACAATTAATATCATTATACATAAAATATTCAATTTGATGTTGTTTATACTTTCCAAGAATGTTCAAAACGCATATAGTTTTCAGTAAAGTGCCAATGACGCAGTAGGTTCTAGACATTTACAATGAGAAAAGGAGGCGATACATTTAATTTCTGTTCATTAAAGTTTCATTTATATTTCAATAGCAAAATATTTTTTTCGTTTTAAGCTTGATTGTCACATTCCATCTAAGCATTACTCACTTTAAGACCTATTTATCATTTATATTATTACTTGTTGTAAATTTTTTTGCTATGATTGGCTGTTAAATTTCTGTTCGTTTGGGGGTTCATTTATTCTTTAGTAGTAATTTTTGGTTGTTTTGAGTTTGAATTTTAACAGGTATTTGTATCTGCTGAGCTTAAGTTTAAAATGGCCTTTACTTTTCTTTGAAAAACTTATTTTTCGGAAAGTTGTTTTTAATTAATTTTGTTCCTTTTTGATTGCAAAGAGTTTAAAGTTTTTAAAAATTCTTTATTTCAAAATCAAATATTAAAAAAAATCAAAAGTTCATCAAAGTATCAAAACTGGTATCAAAGTAACAATATCAAAGTAAAAATGGGTTTGTGTCAACCTCGGAGTTTTTATTATCGGATGTCTGAATTATTTTTAACAAAATGGCTATTTCAAAATTTTTATCGGATGGGTTTGAGGAAATTAGGGCGTGAGGGGAGGGGGTAATTGCCCTTCGGTCTCTTTTGACTCTTTAAAAGTGAACTAGAACTTTTTATTTTCAATCAAATGAGCCCTCTCTGAAGTTTATACGAGCATCACATGTATAAGAACCGTATATACCCCTGGAGTATAGCCTACAACGTCTGTCCCTGGACCTTGGGGGTTTGTGACCATCCCAGAGTTTTAATATCTGATGTTCGAACTATTCTTAACAAAATTATAACCTCAAAATTTTATCGGATGGGTTTATCCATCAGATAAACCCAAAGGCATGGAGGGTGGGAGGGGCTAGACGCCCTCCAATCTTTTTTTACTGTGAGAAAATGAGCTAAAACTTGTAATTTCCGTTCAAATGAGCCCTCTCTGACGTTTATACGAGCATCCCTTTCATAAGAACCACACACGGCCCCAGGAAATGGCTTAAAATGCCTGCCCCCCGGTTAAAATGCCTCACCAGTATTTGTTCACGAAGACATTGCGGATAACAAGCTAAATAAATGTGAAGAAAATTTAATGTCGAGTAAATTTAGAATTAATGAATTGGACATGAATCAGTAGAATAAGTAAATTCTTTTGATGTCGCTTAGTTTAGATTATATTGGACTAGGTTAGACTTAATTTAGACTGCAGGCATGTTACCAAAAGTTTATTCATTCATCTTACCAGGTTTTCAAGATTTTACCATCTATCAAAAGTGTAGGTGTTTCATCAAATACTTGGTTTATCATTTTACTTAGCAATATACATTGTTTGCAAACACCATCCCCTTTGTTAAAGTTCCACTATCTATGGAAAAGTATATCTCTTTGCTATGAACAGTCTGAAACCAAATTTCTTCTTATTCAATTCCAAATAGAAATAAATAAGTAACAATCTCAGCAAATTTGACAAGTTGAATGACTGTTCCAGAGGAACTTTGCTCCGATAATTGCAACTTAAAGTGGAAAGGTGTGCCAAAGAAATTACTTACTGCTTTCTACAGAAAAGGAGCAAATGGGGTCATCAAAAGGAAATATGTTTAAGTTTCCTTGACAAGACAGGATGAGGTGGCGCCTGAAAAGAAATTTCAATTTTAAAACATTACAATCAAACTGATTTCATATCAAATATTGGGTTAATATATATTATAATTGATATTATTGAATTCGATATTTTGACAAATATCAAAAGTCTAATATTGATATCTAAAGTTTCTACAAGTAATATTTACCTGCTAAAAAATGAACAAAGTAAAAAAAAAAAATCTGAAAGATAATAATCAGAACCATGATTTTCGATTAGTATATTAAAGATACTCATACTGCCACATGCTTAGGAGTTGGGCTGTAGAAAAGTACTTCTTAAGACTTAAAAAAGAAGAAACCCTTGGTGTGCCCAAAAAGAAAGTTCCTGAATATACCAAAAACAATTTGGAACTAAAGCGCTTAAATTTTCAGTAGCCTATTTAGTAAAAACCAGATATTTTGTTCTTGTTCTCAATATTCTAGTAGGGAGAATAAAGCCATAAGGGCTTGTCATACAGATATATAAGGAACTAAAATTATTATATATATTTTGAACAAGCTCGTTTAAAAGTAATTTAAGGGCAAAAACAAGATTAGTTTAAGATAAAAATGGGGAATAAAAGAGCAACACTTTTTTCTTAGTTATTGTTGAAAGATGCTATGTGTGTTTTATCGAACGCAAATAGGTTCCGAGGGGCCAGGAAGAACATGGTCAATAATAATCATAATCATAAAAGGGGTTCAACTACTTCGCACGACATGCAACATTTCCTATAAAGTTTACTCTATACTATAATTTTATTTACTGCACTAAAACTGCGGAATGAAAGTCTTCAAAAGACTAGTAAAAAAATATTTGTTTTCATGTGATTAATTTTCTTTACTTTTGCCTGCTGCCAATAGTTTTTTTCATTTAATTCTTTTTTTTTTTTTTTATATAGATGTTGTGATTCACTGTAGTTTGATAAAGCTTATTTAGTGAACTCTCCTTTTTTTTATAGATGTTGTGATTCACTGTAGTTTGATAAAGCTTATTTAGTGAACTCTCCTTATTTTTTCTTTTTTTTTCTTTTCGTTTTATTAAGCAAATGCTTTACATGTTAAAAGTTCAAATGCTTATGTTTATATGTTTAAATATTAATGTTATGTTTATATTGTTTAAATCTTAAGCGTTTAAATGTTTAATGTTTATTTGATCTTTTCATAATCCCCCTCCTACAGGCCATGGAGCCTTTGTGGGGATTTGTAGATTGTTATGTAATTATTTTACTGGTATATGGAAAATAAATCTATCTATCTATCTATCTATCTATTACCTTATGCAGACACTTAGAAAATAAAACCATTCTTGTATTATGTTGAAAATAGAATATACCTAGACAAATCTAGGCAAAATATTCATGAGAATGTCCGCTAGAATTCAAATAATTAATTGCTAATTAAAACTTACAATTAAACTATCAACAGGCTTACTAAAATAATGGTCATTTGCTCAAACTTTACACAAATATTTTATGCAGAATTAAATTTTTTTTTTCTAACAAAAAAGTTTTCTCTTTCAATCCGCTCATTAACAATATTCAATATAAATTGAAAATTTATATGTTTTTTTTTGCATTGATAACGTTTGATACGTTTCTTCAAGCTTAATAATGTTGTGTATTCAGAAACAACACAAAAATTAGATTATGTTGGTATGTTCGAGCTATATTGCTGTAAAATACCAATCCTTTGAGTTTTGCTTACAATTTTGGTCTACTATTATTCTTTAATATTATACAAAAACAAAATCTCCTATTCAATCTTGTTTTCATTGGAAGCTTATTTTTGCTGAAGGCAGGCTAATCGTCCAGCATAATAATTTACTCATCTGTGGACAAAGACGAAATCGATCCGTCGAAAGAAATATTTGTTCAAGCATAAGCATTTTTGGGAGACATACGAGAGGGGGTAGGGGTGAAATGAGAAAAAGCCGAAGAGAACTAGTTTGAACACTTTGACTGAACAATGAAAGGTTAACCATAAATTTCCTGGCATAGTACAAATAGCGCAGTTTATACATTTGATGTCCCAGATGTAATTCTAACGTTTACCCTGCTGTCCAGAAAGTTGTCATCTTCAATAATATAACGATTTTCGTGACTCGAGAGATGAAAAATCAATTATAACCGAAAGCATAAACTGCCAGTATTTAAAACATGCCTTATGTATCGAACTGTTCTTTCTTAAAAAAAAGAAAAACGATAAAAAGCCATATTCGTAACTCAAGTCAAATGTGGAAACTTCCAGCTTTGGGATCATGACTTATGATCTACTACTACTACTACTTCTAACAACTCACCGCAGAACCAAGCCGCCTGAGGCCAACACAGCTATGAACGCTCCTTCTCCATCCCAATCTATTCAAAGCCTCCCTTTTTACACCCGCCCAAGAAGTTCCCATTTCCTTTAAATCTTTCTTTATGACGTCCTCCCACCCCAGACGGGGACGACCTGCTTTCCGTTTAGCCCTAGATGGTTTGTCGAAAAGAGCAATCTTCGGCAATCTGTCATCCTTCATCCGCACAACGTGCCCTAACCACCTCAACCTTTCTTTCATTATAGCCCTAGAGAGCGGTATTGAACCACATTTTTCGTATAGCCTATTGTTTGAAACACGGTCAGTCAGCCGGGTACCCAGAACAATCCTTAAGCAATTTCTCTGGAAAACATCTAGCAAATCTTCATTCGCTTTTCGGAGCGTCCATGCTTCAGAGCCATATTTGACCACTGTCATCACTGTAGCTTCTAATATTCTAATCTTGGTTTTCAGACTTATCTTCCTATTCTTCCGGACTTTTTTTAACTGTGAAAAAACACCCTGAGCCTTGGCTATTCTATTTTTAACATCTTCACTGCTCCCACCATCTTTACTAATAATACTACCAAGGTAAGTGAAGCTGCCCACCTGATCAATCTTTTCATTACCCAACGTCACCTTTTCATCTTCACTTATTCCTAGCCTTAGTGACTTAGTCTTCCTAACATTAATTTTCAAACCAATTCTAGCACCCTGAACTCGCAAAACCTCTAAAACTTCATTCATTTTGCTCACACTTTCATCTAGGATGCTTAAATCATCAGCATAATCCAAGTCCAGGAGACTTTTTCCTCCCCATTTGATTCCGTGGTCTCCATTGCCTTTCCTGTGCTCCTTAAAACAAAATCCACCAAAATAATCCATATAAAGGGGGATAGAACACAACCCTGCTTAACTCCTGATTTAATACAAAACCAGCTGCTAACCTCATTTGCTACCTTAACCGCAGCAGTGTTATTCTCGTACATAGCACTAATCACTTTAATGTATTTGTCTGGTATACCGTACAAGGATAAAACCTTTACTAGCTCTTCTATCAACAGAGTCGAACGCTTGCTCATAATCTATAAAACTGAGGACCAAAGGTGTTTGAAAACTCAGGCACTTCTCAATTATTAGCCTAAGAGTGAAAATTTGGTCAACACATCCTCTACCTTTTCTAAAACCGCACTGCTATTCTCTTAAAACTTTGTCTACGGCATCTCTGAGTCTAAAAAGTATCATATTACTAAGTAATTTGCTACCTACAGAGACCAGACTAATGCCTCGATAATTACCACACTCACTTTTATCACCTTTCTTATAAAGTGGCTTAATTAAGGTTTTCCTAAAATCGTTAGGTACTTCCCCTTTTTCAAAAATCATATTCATAATCTTCAATAACTTATTTCTAACCTCAGAACCACCATATTTAAGAAACTCATTTACCACCCTATCAGCACCTGGAGCCTTATTATTCTTTAATCCTTTTAGTACTGTTGCTAATTCCTCCTCACAAAACAAATCCTCCTTCACATCCAAGGTATCACAAACTTTTTCATTTTCCTCAATATTTTTTCCTGCAGCTCTATCTCGGTTAAGCAAGTTCTCAAAATGTTCGGCCCATCTCTCTTTAGTTTTTTCCTTATCGCTAATTGCGACCCCATTCCTATCTATAACTGGGACAAGTCCGGATTGACTACTCCCTCTCAATTTGTTAACATGCCAGTACAATATTTTACTATTATGCCGTCTAGCTGCATCTTCCAGATCCTCGGCAATTTTTATCCATGACCTCCACTTCACACCTCCTTAGTTCATATTTTAATGCTTTCTCCACTTTCTTTACATTTCTTTTGTTTTCATACGATCTATCACTCAGATAATTCTTGTACAAGTCCTTTCTCTTTTCTATTAAACATAAATCTCCAATTCTTATTTCTTAAAAAGGAGAAATATCAAATAAGTTTAAAGATGGAAGACACAGTGACATTATTCAAATTTAAATTTAAATTATGGTAAAACTCATAGTCTCAATAAAAACTAGATTTCAAATCCGTTTTAGCAATATCACATAAAACTGCGTTATTTCGCTACGATTGAAACCAATTGTTCCTCTTTTGTTTCTATCCTAGCATTTCCCTTTTGAATCAAAATATTTTTTCTGTTCCAAATTAACTTAAAAACTATTAACTTTCCACAACAATTTTTTCTAAGAAAAGCAAAGAGCCATGTCAAAATCTAAAGTAAAGAGCGATATTCCAGAAATATTACAAGTAAAATTCACAAAGGATCAACATTACTATAATTGGACAAACTAAACGGAGAACGAACAGAAATTTAAATGAATAGTCCAGTCAAACAAAAACCGAACAGCAATCCTTATGAATGAGACCCTCCCCCCTTCACATATAATACCAGAGTGGGATTTGTACTTTGCTAAAAAGAATATTTATTTCGAGCAGTGTTTTAAGTTTTCTATAAGTAACCAAAAGCTAGTCGGGCTTGAATAAAAATTGAAAAACAATATTCAGGAAAGAATTAAATAAGAAAAACTGTTTTTTTTTTTTAACTGAAAGTAAGGAGCAACATTAAAACTCAGAACGAACAGAAATTATTCCGTATGTGAAGGATTGCCCCATCCTCAATACCTTGCACTTTATGCTAAAGCTGTTAGCACTTTTAAAACACCTTCGTATTCTAATTAAACGGCCCCTGTGTTTCAGTAGCCACTTTAAAAAAAAAAATTGGAACTAACAGTCAAACTTTAGCGTAACAAACTTTAGCGTAACCCACTATTATTTGTATTAATATGTTATTTGTGTTAATTTGTTTGCTTTTAGTTTAATTCGGTGATGCTTTTCAATATTTGTTGACGTGGAATTTTAAGCAATTATAGTAATTTCTGTTGATTTTAAGCTCGACTTGACCATTTAGTTTGATATCTGCTCGTTTTAGGACTAATTTATTCACTTATAGTTATTCCCATTCGTTTGAAGTTAACTCGTTAAGTCGCTATATTTCTATACGTTTTAGGTTTTACTTAAATAAAATAAAATAAATTTTTTTTTCAACTGAAAGTAAGGAGAATCATTAAAACTTAAAATTAACAAAATTGTCCCATACATAAGGGGGACCCCCCCCCCTCAATAGCTCGCTCTTCACGCTAAAGTTTTTAATACTGAAAATAAGCTTCTTATTCTAATAATAAAATCCCTTGTGTTTCAAAAGTCGTTCTTAAAGAAGTGGGACAAAATTCAAACTTTAGCATGAAGATTGGGGTATTGAGGAGGGGGAAGCCCTCCTCATATAAGGAATAGCTTCTACTCGTTTTAAGTTTTAGTGTTGCTCCGTACTTTTATTTGAAAAAAACTTGCTTTTTCTAACTTAATTTCTGATTGTTTTTCAAATAATACAGGGAGACCTACCTCCATAGAAAGTTCTTCCCCATTAAAAGTCCCCGCATAGAATTTTCATTCCGCGTAAATTCCCCCTAGGGAACCTTCTGCCAGACAAATCCATCCTCGCTGAAAACTCCCCTCGGAACAGCTCCTCTAGATAATTCAGCCTGGCAAATTCTTCTGAGCCTACTTTCGTTTGTAATAAGACTTGCTTTTTATTTAATTTCTGATTTCTAATCATACCGGAAATCCCCCCTTTCCAGAAGATATTTCCCCGGAAGTCCAAGTCTTATCCCCTATTAGAAAGTGTCTCCCGCAGACAATCTCTGCAGGGAGAATTTTTAACGCAGAATATTCCCCCCCCCTCCCCGACCAAGTTTTCCTTGGACAGGAACATCTCCACATTTGAAATTGAATCGTCAAAGAGATAAGAGGAATAATATCTAAGAGTGATCGTCACTGAATCTTCCATAAAATGAATCGTCAAAGAGTAAGAGGAATAATAAGGATTTAATAAATATTAACCTGGAAAGTTTACTTCAGGAGACTTCCCTCCCCACGGAAAATTATTCTCATAGAAATACCCCTTCCCCACGAAAAATGTCTTTACACATCACAATAACAAATACTATACGTAAACAATGGGCAAATTTTATAGCTTACAGCCCTTTCCCCAGAGGCTGTGGGGGTCATGTCATCCGCAGAGGTATAGTTATTGGATTTTTCAACTATGCTGAACAAAATGGCTATTTCATAATTTTGATTGGATAACTTTGCGTAAAAGGGCATAGTAGGGGAGGGGGAGCTAGTTGTCCTCCAATACTTTTGGTTATTTAAAGGGCGCTTGAAAAGGGCACTTCCCAGTGTCATAGAATGTACCAAGAATTGTCCCCTTCTAATCGGAAATACTCGCACAGCTTTTCCCGTTCTTCAAGGAGGTATTTCTGATTATCCTTGATGGTATCTTACTGAATTGCTTTGTTATCTAATTTTTTACTTCATTAAAGGTTGTGAAAGGAATTTTTCCAGATGAGAATGGACGATAGGAAATTCAAAAGTTATTGGTTGAATTTTCTGACTAAAAAAAGAAAGGTTGAATTTTAACACAGAAAAACAGAAAGGTTGAATTGGTTGAATATTAACAGTAAAAACAGAAAGAAAAAAAAGAAGAAAGAGCCGCTTCAATATTGTTTTAAATCTTGACACAAAAATCAAGACCTTATCCTCAACTTTGATTCAGAGAGTCTCTTTAGCAAATGTTTTTCAAAGAAAAACAGGGAGTAACTAAAAACCTTAAAACGATTAAAAAATGAACAAAACTAAATTCATATAATGAACTAAACTTAAAATGAACAGAAATTGCTATGAATGGATAAATGAAACCTAAAACAAAAATAAGTAGAAATGAATAATCGACCTGGAAGTGAATATAAGTTATTATGAATGCACAAGCAAAACCTAAAGCAAAAAGAAATTAAGATAAATAATCAAGTCAAAATAAGATGAACAGTAATTAGCAGTAGTTGCTGCTAGTCTTAATAAAACAAAGATTATCTGTTAACCCTTCCATCACAAATTATTTTTCTTTACTATTTTTTTTTTAAGCAAAGGGCATTGGCATTAAATTCATAATGGGTGAAAATCAACAACCTGGACCATAAAATGAGATAAGAACCCAAAAACAAGAAATTACAAGTGTTATAAATGATAATTCGTTGGAAGAAGAAGACTTTTTTGTCCCACCAACTTAACAATTAACAAATATACAACCTAGACCACCATGAAAGACTAGACCAATAAAGGCAACTAAAGCCAAGGGCATTGGAAAATTGTCTGAAGTAATAAAAATCCAAATGAAGAAGAAAGAAAATGGGGTTAGCAGATAAGCGACAGCGATAATCAAAACGTGTCAAAGTTGAAAATGAAACGATGGGAATTAAAAGGATGATTCATTGAAACCACCTGAACTATGAACCGTGACACGACAAAGAGAACAACACGACTGTTGGCTTGAATGCCTAAAGTGTCTGTCCTTCTCAGTTTGTGTGTCTGATTCTATTTGTTTGCATGTTTGGGTTGGTGTTTGCAAGTCCAAGAATTTGTCTTTGTTGGTTTGAATGTCTAAAGTGTCTGTCTTTCTCTGTTTGTGTGTCTGATTCTATTTGTTTGCATGTCTGGGTTGGTGTTTGCAAGTCCAAGAATTTGTCTTTGTTGGTTTGAATGTCTAAAGTGTCTGTCTTTCTCTGTTTATGTGTCTGATTCTATATGGTTGCATGTCTGGGTTGGTTTTTGCAAGTCCAAGAATTTGTCTTTGATGGTTTGAATGTCTAAAGTGTCTGTCTTTCTCTGTTTGTGTGTTTGATTCTATTTGTTTGCATGTTTGGGTTGGTGTTTGCATGTCTAAGAATTTGTCTTTGATGGTTTGAATGTCTAAAGTGTCTGTCATTCTCTGTTTGTGTGTCTGATTCTATTTTTTTGCATGTCTGGGTTGGTGTTTGCAAGTCCAACTATTTGTCTTTGTTGGTTTGAATGTCTAAAGTGTCTGTCCTTCTCTGTTTGGGTGTTTGATTCTATTTGGTTGCATGTCTGGGTTGGTGTTTGCAAGCCCAAGAATTTGTCTTTATTGGTTTGAATGTCTACAGTGTCTGTCTTTCTCTGTTTGTGTGTCTGATTCTATTTGTTTGCATGTCTTGGTTGGTGTTGCAAGTCCAAGAATTTGTCTTTGTTGGTTTGAATGTCTAAAGTATCTGTCTTTCTCTGTTTGTGTGTCTGATTCTATTTGTTTGCATGTCTGGGTTGGTGTTTGCAAGTCCAAGAATTTGTCTTTGTTGGTTTGAATGTCTAAAGTGTCTGTCTTTCTCTGTTTGTGTGTCTGATTCTATTTGTTTGCATGTCTGGGTTGGTGTTTGCATGTCCAAGTATTCGTCTTTGTTGGTTTGAATGTCTAAAGCGTCTGCCATTCTCTGTTTGTGTGTCTGATTCTATTTGTTTGCATGTCTGGGTTGGTGTTTGCAAGTACAAGAATTTGTCATTGATGGTTTGAATGTCTAAAGTGTCTGTCTTTCTATATTTATGTGTCTGATTCTATTTGTTTGCATGTCTGGGTTGGTGTTTGCAAGTCCAAGTATTTGTCTTTGTTGGTTTGAATGTCTAAAGTGTATGTCTTTCTCTGTTTATGTGTCTTATTCTATTTGGTTGCATGTCTGGGTTGGTTTTTGCAAGTCCAAGAATTTGTCTTTGATGGTTTGAATGTCTAAAGTGTCTGTCTTTCTCTGTTTGTGTGTCTGATTCTATTTGTTTACATGTCTGGGTTAGTGTTTGCAAGTCCAAGAATTTGTCTTTGTTGATTTGATTGTCTAAAGTGTCTATCTTTCTCTGTTTGGGTGTTTAATTCTATTTGTTTGCATGTCTGGGTTGATGTTTGCAAGTTCAAGAATTTGTCTTTGATGGTTTGAATGTCTAAAGTGTCTGTCTTTCTCTGTTTGTGTCTTTGATTCTATTTGTTTGCATGTCTGGGTTGGTGTTTGCAAGTCCAAGAATTTGTCTTTGTTGGTTTGAATGTCTAAAGTGTCTGTCTTTCTCTGTTTGTGTGTCTGATTCTATTTGTTTGCATGTCTGGGTTGGTGTTTGCAAGTCCAAGTATTTGTCTTTGTTGGTTTGAATGTCTAAAGTGTCTGTCTTTCTCTGTTTGTGTGTCTGATTCTATTTGTTTGCATGTCTGGGTTGGTGTTTGCAAGTCCAAGAATTTGTCTTTGCTGGTTTGAATGCCTAAAGTGTCTGTCTTTCTCTGTTTGTGTGTCTGATTCTATTTGTTTGCATGTCTGGGTTGGTGTTTGCAAGTCCAAGTATTTATCTTTGTTGGTTTGAATGTCTAAAGTGTCTGTCTTTCTCTGTTTGTGTGTCTGATTCTATTTGTTTGCATGTCTGGGTTGGTGTTTGCAAGTCCAACTATTTGTCTTTGTTGGTTTGAATGTCTAAAGTGTCTGTCTTTCTCTGTTTATGTGTCTGATTCTATATGGTTGCATGTCTGGGTTGGTTTTTGCAAGTCCAAGAATTTGTCTTTGATGGTTTGAATGTCTAAAGTGTCTGTCTTTCTCTGTTTGTGTGTTTGATTCTATTTGTTTGCATGTCTGGGTTGGTGTTTGCATGTCTAAGAATTTGTCTTTGATGGTTTGAATGTCTAAAGTGTCTGTCATTTTCTGTTTGTGTGTGTGATTCTATTTGTTTGCATGTCTGGGTTGGTGTTTACAAGGCCAAGTATTTGTCTTTGTTGGTTTGAATGTCTAAAGTGTCTGTCCTTCTCTGTTTGGGTGTTTGATTCTATTTGGTTGCATGTCTGGGTTGGTGTTTGCAAGCCCAAGAATTTGTCTTTATTGGTTTGAATGTCTACAGTGTCTGTCTTTCTCTGTTTGTGTGTCTGATTCTATTTGTTTGCATGTCTTGGTTGGTGTTTGCAAGTCCAAGAATTTGTCTTTGTTGGTTTGAATGTCTAAAGTATCTGTCTTTCTCTGTTTGTGTGTCTGATTCTATTTGTTTGCATGTCTGGGTTGGTGTTTGCAAGTCCAAGAATTTGTCTTTGTTGGTTGGAATGTCTAAAGTGTCGGTCTTTCTCTGTTTGTGTGTCTGATTCTATTTGTTTGCATGTCTGGGTTGGTGTTTGCAAGTCCAACTATTTGTCTTTGTTGGTTTGAATGTCTAAAGTGTCTGTCTTTCTCTGTTTGTGTGTCTGATTCTATTTGTTTGCATGTCTGGGTTGGTGTTTGCATGTCCAAGTATTCGTCTTTGTTGGTTTGAATGTCTAAAGCGTCTGCCATTCTCTGTTTGTGTGTCTGATTCTATTTGTTTGCATGTCTGGGTTGGTGTTTGCAAGTACAAGAATTTGTCATTGATGGTTTGAATGTCTAAAGTGTCTGTCTTTCTCTGTTTGTGTGTCTGATTCTATTTGTTTACATGTCTGGGTTAGTGTTTGCAAGTCCAAGAATTTGTCTTTGTTGATTTGATTGTCTAAAGTGTCTATCTTTCTCTGTTTGGGTGTTTAATTCTATTTGTTTGCATGTCTGGGTTGATGTTTGCAAGTTCAAGAATTTGTCTTTCATGGTTTGAATTTCTAAAGTGTCTGTCTTTCTCTGTTTGTGTCTTTGATTCTATTTGTTTGCATGTCTGGGTTGGTGTTTGCAAGTCCAAGTATTTGTCTTTGTTGGTTTGAATGTCTAAAGCGTCTGCCATTCTCTGTTTGTGTGTCTGATTCTATTTGTTTGCATGTCTGGGTTGGTGTTTGCAAGTACAAGAATTTGTCATTGATGGTTTGAATGTCTAAAGTGTCTGTCTTTCTATATTTATGTGTCTGATTCTATTTGTTTGCATGTCTGGGTTGGTGTTTGCAAGTCCAAGTATTTGTCTTTGTTGGTTTGAATGTCTAAAGTGTCTGTCTTTCTCTGTTTGTGTGTCTGATTCTATTTGTTTGCATGTCTGGGTTGGTGTTTGCAAGTCCAAGTATTCGTCTTTGTTGGTTTGAATACCTAAAGTGTCTGTCCTTCTCTGTTTGTGTGTCTGATTCTATTTGTTTGCATGTCTGGGTTGGTGTTTGCAAGCCCAAGAATTTGTCTTTGTTGGTTTGAATGTCTAAAGTGTCTGTCTTTCTCTGTTTGTGTGTCTGTTTCTTTTTGTTTGCATGTCTGGGCTGGTGTTTGCAAGTCCAAGAATTTGTCCTTGCTGGTTTGAATGCCTAAAGTGTCTGTCTTTCTCTGTTTGTGTGTCTGATTCTATTTGTTTGCATGTCTGGGCTGGTGTTTTAGAGTCCAAGTATTTATCTTTGTTGGTTTGAATGTCTAAAGTGTCTGTCTTTCTCTCTTTGTGTGTCTGATTCTATTTGTTTGCATGTCTGGGTTGGTGTTTGCAAGTCCAATAATTTGTCTTTGTTGGTTTGAATGTCTAAAGTGTCTGTCTTTTTTCTGTTTGTGTGTCTGATTCTATTTGTTTGCATGTCTGGGTTGATGTTTGCAAGTCCAAGAATTTGTCTTTGTTGGTTTGAATGTCTATAGTGTCTGTCTTTCTCTGTTTGTGTGTCTGTTTCTATTTGTTTGCATGTCTGGGTTGATGTCTGCAAGTCCAAGACTTTGTCTTTCTTGGTTTGAATGTCTAAAGTGTCTGTCTTTCTCTGTTTGGGTGTTTGATTCTATTTGTTTGCATGTCTGGGTTGGTGTTTACAAGTCCAACTATTTGTCTTTGTTGGTTTGGATGTCAAAAGTGACTGTCTTTCTCTGTTTGTGTGTTTGATTCTATTTGTTTGCATGTCTGCGTTGATGTTTGCAAGTCCAAGAATTTGTCTTTGTTGGTTTGAATGTCTAAAGTGTCTGTCTTTCTCTGTTTGGGTGTCTGATTCTATTTGTTTGCATGCCTGGGTTAATGTTTGCAAGTCCAAGAATTTGTCTTTGTTGGTTTGAATGTCTATAGTGTCTGTCTTTCTCTGTTTGTGTGTCTGTTTCTATTTGTTTGCATGTCTGGGTTGGTGTTTACAAGTCCAACTATTTGTCTTTGTTCGTTTGAATGTCTAAAGTGTCTGTCTTTCTCTGTTTGTGTGTCTGATTCTATTTGTTTGCATGTCTGGGTTGGTGTTTGCAAGTCCAAGAATTTGTCTTTGTTGGTTTGAATGTCTAAAGTGTCTGTCCTTCTCTGTTTGTGTGTCTGATTCTATTTGTTTGCATGTCTGGGTTGGTGTTTGCAAGCCCAAGAATTTGTCTTTGTTGGTTTAAATGTCTAAAGTGTCTGTCTTTCTCTGTTTGTGTGTCTAATTCTATTTGTTTGCATGTCTGGCTTGGTGTTTGCATGTCCAAAAATTTTTCTTTGTTGGTTTGAATGCCTAAAGTGTCTGTCCTTCTCTGTTTGTGTGTCTGATTCTATTAGTTTGCATTTCTGGGTTGGTGTTTGCAAGTCCAAGAATTTGTCTTTGTTGGTTTGAATGTCTAAAGTGTCTGTCTATCTTTGTTTGTGTGTCTGATTCTATTTGTTTGCATGTCTGGATTGGTGTTTGCAAGTCCAAGAATTTGTCTTTGTTGGTTTGAATGTCTAAAGTGTCTGTCATTCTCTGTTTTTGTGTCTGATTCTATTTGTATGCATGTCTGGGTTGGTGTTTGCAAGTCCAAGTATTTGTCATTGATGGTTTGAATGTCTAAAGTGTCTGTCTTTCTCTATTTATGTGTCTGATTCTATTTGTTTGCAAGTCTGGGTTGGTGTTTGCAAGACCAAGTATTTGTCTTTGTTGAGTTGAATGACTAAAGTGTCTGTCTTTCTCTGTTTATGTGTCTGATTCTCTATGGTTGCATGTCTGGGTTGGTTTTTGCAAGTCCAAGAATTTGTCTTTGATGGTTTGAATGTCTAAAGTGTCTGTCTTTCTCTGTTTGTGTGTCTGATTCTATTTGTTTGCATGTCTGGCTTGGTGTTTGCATGTCCAAAAATTTGTCTTTGTTGGTTTGAATGTCTAAAGTGTCTGTCTTGAATGTCTAAAGTGTCTTGAATGTCTAAAGTGTTTTCGAGAACATACGTACATAAATAAATACATACATACACAATGATTACTCACATACAAAGATAGTATACATATATATATATATATATATATATATATATATTATATATATATATATATATATATATATATATATATATATATATATATATATTATATATATATATATATATATATATATATATATATATATATATATATATATATATATATATATATATATATGTACATATATATATATATATATATATATATATATATATATATATATATATATATATATATATATATATATGTACATATATATATATATATATATATATATATATATATATATATATATATATATATATATATATATATATATATATATATATATATATATATATATATATATATGTATATATATATATATATATATATATATATATATATATATATATATATATATATATATATATATATATATATATATATATTATATATATATATATATATATATATATATATATATATATATATATATATATATATATATATGTATACTATCTTTGTATGTGAGTAATCATTGTGTATGTATGTATTTATTTATGTACGTATGTTCTCGAAACGGCTTCATGTTTTTTCATGAAAAATGGTATCTTGGGATATTATCGCATAAAAAAAAGATCTAGATAGGTCAGAAGTCTGAGAAACATCGTTAGGAGCCTTAAGGTGCTTTCACATTGCTACGTCATGCCTTTCACACTGCCTTATGCGTCTTATGTAACCTTTCACATCAAGAAGTTACGTTATGTTTTGGTCGTTATGTTCTCTTACGTTCGACGTAACGTAGGATTTTTTACATAGCATAACGAACATAGAAAATAGAGTCGGGCTCTATTTTTACGTTACGTTACGCAAAAGTTTCAAGCTTTGTGGGATAAATGGACTCCCTTGATGAAAAAATAATTGACTTTGTCAAACAACGTCCTTTTTTGTACGATAAAAAGCAGATGGACTATAAGGACTCTGCAAAGAAGCTAAACGCTTGGTCTTCATTTGTTGAGAAAATCAACAAAGAATGTGGAAGAACTTTTCTTGGTAAGTTTCTTTGCTACTTTTCATAGGCAAAACTGGTTTAAGAAATGCTTTTGGGGGAGGTAGAAACCCCAGTTTTATGACTGGTTGCCACCTACATAATGTTCGTTTTCCTTTCATTTCCTTTGTTTCAGTATCTACATAGGCTAGTACTCTTTGTACCTTTAAAGCCTAGTAAAAGAGCCTTGGAAGGTGATTCCATCATAGCTCACAGTTATTATGGTGGTAAAGGTGCAGTGTAGCTCCCCCTGTAGTATAGGGTGCAGAGGCCCTACAAATAGAACTGCAATATACAGTAAGAAGTGTGTTGTTTGCATTCTGCTTCTACTGGATGTTTGCTGCAATCTGTGCAACTTTACAACCCAATTGATTGAATAATATACCCTTAGAAATAAGCTGTTTTTATCAGGGGAGCTACACTGCACCTTTACCAAAGTTTTTTTTCAGCTGTGATGGAAATCACAGATTTGCCCTCAGTCTTTGGATTTTGTCTTTTTGCCATTGGATACTAGAGCAAAAATACCTTATAAGCAAACCTGCATGCCAAAATGCCACTTTTATCTCCCTGGCTTTTCAAGATAGAGTAAATTGCTGCCATTTGATTGATTTTTTTAAACTTCTGTAAGTGACCACTGATTTCAATATTGTACTATATTATAATGCAACGCTGAATACAAATAGGTATTAACATCAGTGGCATAAATTCAAGCCCCTAAAGTAATAACATGCTTAGACAATGAGTAGCTCTGTACTTCTTTATGATGCTATAAATGACAAGTTTTAAGTTTAGTAGATCAACATGGAGATCAATGTTTTGCAATAAATAAACTTAGTAGCCTATGCCAAAGCTTTTCAAATTGCAAATCCAGATTGTATCCATAGCTCCTAGAAGATTAGTGGTTATATCTAAATCACAGATTTGCCCTCAGCCTTTGGATTTTGTCTTTTTGCCATTGGATACTAGAGCAAAAATACCTTATAAGCAAACCTGCATGCCAAAATGTCACTTTTATCTCCCTGGCTTTTCAAGATAGAGTAAATTGCTGCCATTTGATTGATTTTTTTTAAACTTCTGTAAGTGACCACTGATTTCAATATTGTACTATAATATAATGCAACGCTGAATACAAATAGGTATTAACATCAGTGGCATAAATTCAAGCCCCTAAAGTAATAACATGCTTAGACAATGAGTAGCTCTGTACTTCTTTATGATGCTATAAATGACAAGTTTTAAGTTTAGTAGATCAACATGGAGATCAATGTTTTGCAATAAATAAACTTAGTAGCCTATGCCAAAGCTTTTCAAATTGCAAATCCAGATTGTATCCATAGCTCCTAGAAGATTAGTGGTTATATCTAAACTTTACATAGCACTCTAACTGGCCTTTGCCATTGGATTAAACTTTACATAGCACTCTAACTGGCCAAGTTGTCTTTCATTGCAAGATGCTTCCTATTGCTGTTTATTTAATAAGTCTATTAGCCTATAACCCCAGTAAGCAATTAGTAGATTGTTTTCCCTCAACTTTTGTGGAAAAATCAATTTAACTACAACAAAATCCAAATCGATCTCAGTTTTAAATTTAACATTACTATTAAAGAAGGATTATAGGGGGAGGCGATTTATCCAGTTCATTTATTAGAAAATAGACAAAATTATACTTCCTAATACTGAACTTTTGAAAACTCAGACACCTCACGGCACGATATTTGTTATAAGTTATTTGCTTCTCTAAAATAGGTGTCTAAGAGGCAAATGTAGGAATAATACACTTTTTAGTGATCTATTTTTATAATTGCTGCCGCTTCGCGGCCAAAAATAGGAGGGCTAAGCTCCAGGTCCTGGTCCCTCCCAAGGTTTCAGCAAATGACACCTCTGCATTGTTTGAATTGTTACTTGTTTTACAGATATTTCTTTCATTGCAGTTGAGGACCTGATGAAAAGATGGACCGGCCTTCGGGAAAGATATTCTAGGATCAAGAAAAACTTGAAACCCCCAAGTGGATCTGGTCTAGCAGATGTCGACATAAAGCCGGGAGAGGTAAAAATGCTGATTGCGATGGATTTTTTGAAAGATGTGATTGTGCCTAGAAATAGAAAAACCTTCAGCAATGTTAATCAACCTAAGCCAATGATGACTGATTATACTGACGAGATCCAGCCATATGCTTCAAGTGATACTCAAGGAGAAGTTACCGAAATAGAATCTGATAAAGAGATTGAACGTACTTTCATTATTTATTCCCCAGAAGATTTATTACAGGAAAGTTGCGATCCAGGGTCTGCTAACTTGTCGAAAGAGGAGAACCTACCAAAGGAATTCCCAGTATCACCTGGTCCTGTTCCTAATGTTAAGAGAAAGAGATCAGGAGTCAGTACTTCTTCTAAAGTGAAGGAAGACAGCAGTGAGCTAGAGGAAACCCTGAAGAACTACCTTGTTGAAAAAATTTCTTCAAAGAGAAAGAAAGATGACACAAGTGGTCCCACTTCAGATCCAGATTTCATGTTCCTTCAGTCGATCTTACCCCATTTCAAGCAGTGGCGCAGGAAGACAAACTGGACTGTCAACTTGAGATTCTGAGTATCATCAGGAATTATAGAAAGAAAAATACATTGCATACAGAATGAGCTTCTTTTGTAATTGAAGTTTCCTTTTTCATATATATTTTTGTAAACGAGATTGAAATAATGTTAATAACCTTTCTGAGATTATTCTTTGCTTTAATTCTTTGTTGCAGTCATCCATAAACAGTTTACAAAATTAATTAAAGGAAAAAAAAAGTAAAATATCGGGACTAATCAAAATGAGCCTTGAAATGCCCTCTGCATTTGTCCTCTCACTGAACCAGCTTCAGTCATGAAATAGTCTGCCAACTTGTCTCGTAGGTTTCGGGTAGGTCTTGAGCTGTGGTTGCTAGTGGCCAGGCGTATATCTCCCAAGCCATCAGATGATGCTGAAGAGCTACCTTCAGGAGTGACACCTCTATTGACAATAAGGAAATTGTGAAGGCAGATTGCTGTCAGCACAATTTGACAAACTTTTTCTCTCTGGGCTATTATCTCTGTTCTAAATATGCGAAATCTTTGTGATAGAAGCCCAAAACTGTTTTCTATTATCCTCCTGACCGAGTTTAATCGATAATTAAATATCCTCTGTTGATCATTCAGTTTTTTGCCAGGATATGCTCTCATTATGTATGGTTTCAGTGAAAACGCTTCATCACCAATCAAGAAGTGGGGAAAAGCTATATCTGAGCCTGGTAGCAATTTGTTTGCAGGAAACTGTATGCTTCCGTTTTCAATGGCTTTTCCCAAATCTGATCTTGCAAATATGCCACCATCGCTTTCACTGCCATAGGCGCCTACATCAGTAAAGCTGAATTTATAACTGGCATCACAGACAGCCAGTAGTACAAGGCTATGGAAACCTTTGTAGTTGAAGTCCAGAGATCCACCTTTGTTTGGACACTGCATCCTTATGTGCTTCCCATCTATTGCACCTACACAATTTGGCATTTTGTATTTCTTCAGAAAATCGTCTGCAATTTTTTCCATTTGACTTGTTGAGGGTGGTTGCAGGTAAGTTGGTGACAGACTATCAAAAACAGCCTTTAAAGTTTCACTTAGAATTCCACTAACTGTAGAGATTCCCAGACGGAAGTCGTAATGCAATGAAGTCATGGAGGCTCCTGTTGCCAGGTACCTCAAAGTTAGTGCCAGCTTGACTTCAGGAGAAATAGCTCTTCGAAAGTTTGTATCCTGCTTCCGAATTTTATCTTTGACTTGCTCAAATATGTCAAGGTATTCACTTCTTGAAAAACGGGTAAAATTAAAAAACTTTTCTTCATCATCACACAGAATCATGTCTTGTAGAAGGTTCAACTGTCCAAATGCATCTCTGTTTTCAGATGTAAAAATAGGTCTGACCCAATAGTCTCTTTTCTTTTTCTTCTTTGGGCTTTTTCCTTTTACACACAAAAGAGCTGCAGAAAGCATCAAAATTTCATCATCAGAGCTGCTTGAGTCTTCACCGTTCCACATATTGCTAGTTCAAAAAAAACCGCCACTGCTGCTGCTGATAGTGACGAAATTATGGATTTTTATGTAGAGGCTTATGGGTTTGTATGTGAAAGTGGACGTAATAGTGTGAAAAGGGCTCCATAACTTAAGAGACGTAACGTAACTTAACGACATAACGTAATTTCTTACGTAGCAATGTGAAATTGCCTTTAATTTTGGTTTTTGCAAATGACGTCAAGTACTATGGTATTACATCATATAAGCATATCTTATGACGTCATATATGGCATCATATAAGAATTTTCTTATATGATGTCGATTGTTGATTTTCCAACGCAATGGTTGTTTATATAATATAATGTGTGTTGACAGGCCCAAAAAACGAAAATTTCCAGTTGAAGTTGCTAGAAATGATGATTCTTTGGAACCAACACCTGAACTATCAAACACCATAAGATGTGACATTTGATAGCCTGGACCATCAATTGCGATAACACCAATATGGACAGCTAAAGCAAAGGCCATTGCTAGATTGTCTAAAGTAATCAAAATCCAAAAACGTATTAAAAACGAAAATGAAGAGCAAAGACACGGGCGGTTAGAAGATATGCGAAAAAATTAGAGCGCGTTAAAAATGAAAATGAAGGGCAAAGACACACGTGGTTAGAAGACATACAGCTCCAAACAAGTGAGGGAGTCAAAAATGAAAATCAAGAGCAGCGAGTCAATGGAAATCAACCTGGGCAGCGAGAATCAAAACGTGTCAAAGTTGAAAATGATAGTTTTGATGATTGGGTTTGCGATTTTGACATGGATAAGGTCATCAATGTTTAAAATACCTTTGTCAAAAAAAAAGATTTGGCGATATGTATTTCATAATGATGAAAGATAAGTAGAGTTGTAACAAAGCAAACAAATTGAAAATAATAGCGATGATGATTGGGTTTTAGATTTTGACATTGATAAGGTCATTCATACCTACCATACCTTTGAAAATCAAAAATATGGACTGGATAAATCGTTGGAAGAAAAAGAAGTTTTTGTCCCACCACTAGAACAATTAAAATAAAAAAAAGGTTCGGCGATATGTCTTTCACAAAGACAAAAGACAAGCCAAGGCAAAAGAAGAAGTTGTTGTCCCACCACCTGAACAATTAAAAGAAACGAAGGTGGTCGTCAATGCCTTCCATACCTTATAAAATCAAAAACCTGGACTAGGTAAATCCTTGGAGGACAAAGAAGTTTTTGTCCCACCACCTGAACAATTAAAAGAAACTAACGTTCGGTGATATATTTTTCACAATGACAAAAGACAAGCCGAGGTAAAAGTTAAAGGCCCAATAAAAAAAGTAATTTTACAAAGGAACCACTTCTAATTCAAGGTCCATTTGGACGTCATGACATCAAGAAAGGGCTTAAATTGTCTGCGTTTAGAAGACAAGCGACAATGAGAATCTATACATAGAAGCCTGCCGCGTGCCCCATACCTTTGTTAAAAAACGAAGGTTCGGCGATACTTATTTCATAATGATGAAAGATAAGCCGAGGTGTAACGAACCAAACAGATTGAAAATGATTGCCATAATGATTGGGTTTTGGATTTTGACATGGGTAAGGTCATCAATACCTACCATACTTTTGAAAATCAAAAATATGGACTGGATAAATTGTTTGAAGAAAGAGAAGATTTTGTCCCACCACCTGAACAATTAAAATAAACGAAAGGTTCGGCGATACGTCTTTCATAACGACAAATACAAGCCAAGGCAAAAGAAAAAGTTTTTGTCCCACCATCTGAACAATTGAAAGAAACAAAGGTGTCAGCGATATGTTTTTCATAATGACAAAAGACAAGCCGAGGAAAAAGTTAAAGGGCCAATGAAAAAAAAAATATAATTTTACGAAGGCACTACTTCTAGTTTAAGGTCCATTTGGACGTTATGACATCAAGAAAAGGCTCAAATTGTCTGCGTTTAGAAGACAAGCCCGAGAGAGAATCTATATATAGAAGCCTGCCGCGTGCCGTTTTTCGGAGCCCGGATGTGAAGCCGCCGGGCTCCCGGTACTATATATATATATATATATATATATATATATATATAATATATATATATATATATATATATATATATATATACATATATATATATATATATATATATATATATATATATATATATATATATATATATATATATATATATATATATATATATATATATATATATATTATATATATATATATATATATATATATATATATATATATATATATATGTATATATATATATATATATATATATATATATATATATATATATATATATATATATATATATATATATATATATATATATATATATATATATATATATATATATATATATATATATATATATATATATATACATATATATATATATATATATATATATATATATATATATATATATATATATATTATATATATATATATATATATATATATATATATATATATATATATATATATATATATATATATATATATATATATATATATATATATATATATATATATATATATATATATATATATATAATATATATATATACCTCAATTCAGAAACTAAAGAACTTTATTGAAAGGTATGGATTTGATATCCCATATAGAGTAAGTTGGTCAAATGATTTCCTTGAACATAGCCATACAGTTTAAAACGGTTCTAGATCTTAGCTGGATTTTATCCGAGTCAGCCTATACCTAAGACTTTATTAGTTTTTGCAGTGAAATTGAAAAGCCTCGTGTGATTCCGGCTTAAACAAAGTATAACCAGCTTAATTTTCTGTAAAAAATCAGTCAAGAAGGGTGGGGGTATGGATGGGTAGCAGGCTCATTTTGTATCAATAATCCTAGGAATTAAAATTCTTGATTTGATTTTGGTGGGAACAAGATACAACACGGACCTCCTTTCAACCAAAAGTTGTCTGTGAAAATTTGCCAATCACCTGATTTGAAGATAGGGCTTTGGTCTTTGGGCTGCCTGGGTCTTATTCCTCCTGGAGATATATTTTTGATATGCAGACCATTTTGAGGAAGTGACTCTCTCAAAATCTGGATCTGATTTGATTAACGACTACGAAGTGCAAGAGGGAAAAAGAATACCGGTGGGGTGCTGCATACTTTCCGGTTATTTTAAATGACTGGAAAGTACGCTAGAACTTTCAAATTTCTATATAAAGAGCGCCCTCCCAAGTTTTATACGACTATTATTTCTATACGATGTATCTTTGGAAAAATACTACTTTGTAGAAACACCACTTTTTACTTAGTCAATGCTTTAGTGTCGGCTCTTATAACTGAAAACTGTATTATTTAATACAATTTTAAACATACCAGGGGGGATAAGCACTTACAAATATTTGAACGGCCTACAGAGGTTTAAAACACAAATAATAGGGAAAAGTTTCAATTTTACTGTCATCTTCAATTACTAAGTTTTAAAGTATATTTGGCACTTGTTAAGAATCCAGTAAACACGCGATAAGGGAAGTTTCGTTAATGCTAATGAAAAAAATAGGATGAAAATATAACAGTTTATGAACAAGTATGGGCTATATATTTGCACATTAGTGGGGGAGGGGGGGGGTAAATCATAGCATATATCAAATATGTAACCTAGCCTAGGTACCGTTTTTGCCCCTTCAACCCCAAAAAACTAAAGATTAAATCCTTGTCACGGAGTGAGCAATACCTCGCAAGGCAGCGAAAACCTGTTTTTCATGAAGCATCTTTGAGATTTCGATGCGGTCTTTCTCGCGTGTCTACTAGATTCTTAACAAGTACCGAATATTTTTAGTAAGAGCTGTACGCAACATTCTTTTGGCTCTCTTCTGGAATTATATATTTGGGTTGTAGGCATTTGATAGTATACTCTTTTTTATCTTTGATTTCAATTCAGTAGAACATACAAGTCATTTAAAGTTGTAAATAAAGATTGTTTCAATTATACACTAAATAAAAACCGGTTATATTTGTAGCATAAATTCACAAAAAAAGAAAGAATAACAAATGTCACCATGGGCGTCTTTGAGGTTTTGGCCCCAGGATTTGGCATTGCCTGTACATAGTAATTGAAGGTACATCATGATTGTGTTCTTTTAATATTGTACTTTTTTTATGAGGAGGGGTGTCCAACGCATATCTGAAGGTGTACATCTTTAAAAGTTTGTTATTATTTTTATTATTTTTTTTATTATTTTGGTTCTGCGTTAATATTCCACAAACTCCTTTCTGGCAAGGCATTTGATTAGGGGGTTGTTAAGTTTTAATTGAAGGCTCATTCCCATTGAGTTTTTACTAATATCGGGATTTCCCTAGCGCAATCTGAGTCAATCTGATATTTTGTTGAATATTTTGATTGGCTGATACCAATAAGAAAATCTATGAAAATTCTGATTGGCTCAAATTAGCTCTAGTTAAAATCTTGATATTGATAAAGTTTCATCGTGAATGGGCCTTAAATTAGATTTCATACTTTATCCAACTATGGGGGACTTCAATATCAAAAAGAGTAGTGTTATCATTGAAATTTACAGCATTAAGATAACTTAAACTTCATAGTTCGAAATGGCGTATTAAAGTTTCCAAATCTTTAGTTTACAAACATGTTGAAAAATCAAAATTTTACTTACCTTAAAATATAAAGAACTGTTCCATTTCTGTAGACCCTCAGCGCAATATGAGGTGGGACACTGGGTTCCTTAAAATCCCCATGTTTGATAAAGTATGTGTCAGGAACCCACATGTCATCATGATGGTGCAAGGCGTTCAAAAAATGATGGGGCCCTTCGTTATATCTCAATCGTGGATCTGACCATGTCTGTCTCATTAAAAACTCAACTTCATATTTCTAAACACGAAAAAGAGGAAATGAGTATAAATATTTAAGATGCGAGCTCTAGACAGAGAAATTAGGACTCGTTAATAATATACTTGTAAATCGGAAAGGGGTAGGGATAGGGCGGACACTTCCCTGGTGGTTCCGAAGGAATATACTGAAAAATTGAAAAGAATGGCCTGCACTGTACTTTTTCTCCATTCTGAACCCCTCCCTTGAGAAGTATAGTGCTATTGCCCAATTTCGCCCTCTTTGTAAGAAATAGTACACGTTACTCACAAAGCATTTTAGCCTTTTTTAATCTCGAAGTGATTTAGTAAACTCAACTCTTCCTGTTTTTAAACATTACTCCCATGTTGCGAGTAACATATCAGATTATAATTAAGGTTAAAATGTAAATATATGACACAAAGAATATTATGAAATTAGCTATTCCACCTGGTTAAACACATTAATTTTCCAGCTTCTAGGCGTTTAACCCCCGGCGATTACCCACCAGAAAATACCCCCTGGAAAATCCCCCGGAGAAAACAACCCGCGAAATATACCCCCCACGGAAAATACCCCCAAGGAAAATCCCCCCCCCCCGTGGAAAATAAGGCTTTCGAGAATTTTATTTCAATTTTTTTTTTTCCGTAGGGGGAAGGAATTTTGATACTTGTATATTATGCGCCACTCACTCAAGTTTACGCTGTGTAAAATCTTAGAACACGCCAGTTTTTTCGTAAGTTTCTTCGTTACTTTAGAAATAGATTTGGGCTATAGATTTGCATATTAGGGGGGAGGGGTGAGTAACGTATAGCGGGTCTGCATTCAAAATTTGTTTAGTACAATTATTCTTCATACTAGATAGATAGATAGAGAATCGTATTTTAAAGCCAAATATACAGCCATGAACATAGTAAAATAGCATAAATGAAAGGCATAAATAAATAAACTTTGATCAGCGATCATCATAAAAAACGTAAAAGAAACACTGCATTAACCTAGCAATAGTACTTAATACTTGGAAAAACGGTTATTAAAAAAAAAACTTAGTACTTGAAAAAAATACTTTCGAAGGGATGTATTTTTTTTTTTTTTTTTTTTTTTTTTTTTTTTTTTTTTTTTTTTTTTTTTTTTTTTTTTTTTTTTTTTTTTAGTTAACAAAATTTCCAGATTCCTCGCTATTCTTCTGTAATTTTTTAGTGACCATAACTAGAAAAAGTTGTTTTCTGACTTCAAACTGTCCAAATATTTTACCCCCCCCCACCTTATGTGCAAATATATAGCCCAAATTATATATTTCCCATATATTCTGTCACTTGTCTTTGTGTTGTCTCGCGCTAAGCTGAAAAAATACTAACAAAGAAACCGGTTTATTTTAGAGTCTTCCACAACGTAAACTTGAGTGTGTTGCCCATAATACACAAGTGCCAAAACTCCTTTCCCCTACGGAAATTAAAAAAAATAAAACCCCTGATAAAATTCTCAAATCTGGATAGCCTTCCTTTTCACGGGGGGGGGATATTTTCCTGGGAGGAGGGTATTTACCGGGGGAGTAAAGTATTTGGACAGTTTGAAGTCAGAAAATAATTCTTTCTAGGTATATAACCATTAAAAATTACAGAAGAATGCCGAGGTATCTGGAAATTTTGTTAACTAAAAAGAAAAAAAAAATCCCAGTATAAAGTAAATGTAATGTTTCATTTAAGTGTTTTTCCAAGTGTTAATTTTTTTTTTCAATGACCGTTCTTCCAAGTATTAAGCATTATTACTAGGTTTATGTAGTGTTTCATTTAAGTATTTTATGATGATCGTTGATCAAAGTTTATGTTATTTGTGCCTTTCATTATGTTCTTAAATAAAAAAAAACAAGTTTTTTCAACTGAAAGTGAGGATCAAGATTAAAACTTAAAACCAACAGAAATTATTACGTATATGAGGGGGTTCACCGCCTAGTCAATACCTGGCTATTTACACTAAAGTTTGAATTTTGTTCGAGTCACAAACCCCTTCATCCCAAAGGCCGTTCAATTACAATAGATAGCTATTATGAAAGAACTAAAAAAAAGCTTTTTTGCATTTGGGGAAGCCCTTTTTTCCCCAAATGCATCTTATAAAAATTTTAAGATGGCCAATTCGTTAAAAATAGTTCAAATGTCAGATACCGAAAACTCCAACGTCGACACAACCCCCTAGAGCCTGGGGACAGAAGTTTCAAGCTGTGCCCAGGGGGCATATAAGGTTCTTATGGTATGGGTGGTCGAATAGACTTCAGAGGGGACTCATTTGGTCGAAAATTGAAAAGTTCTAGTTGCTCTTGTAAGAGTAAAAATGATCAGAGGGCATTTATCCCCTCCCACCCAATCTTCTGTCCCCAAACACATCCAATCAAATTTTTGAGATAGCCATTTTGATCGAAATAGTAAAATGATCAGATAACAAAAAATTCGGGGTCAACATAACCACCCAAAGCCCGAAGGGAGGGTTCTAACTTATTCCCCGGGGGCGTATAAGTTTATTATGGAAGAGGCGGTCGCATAAGGTTCGGAGGGGGCTCAAATGAATAGAAACTGAAAATACTAATTCCCTTTTAAGATTCTAAATTCATCGGATGGCAGCTAGCCAAGGGCATCGGCGGAAAAATTATCGGGGGGAGGGGCAAACGCCAAAATAGCAGTGGTGGTTGGATAACAGTTTCGTTGGTTTAGGGCACCAAACTATGACTTTACCCCGAAGAGGACGAATTTGCAATCAATTTAAAATCCTGAGAAGCTAATTGATGTAAACGTATCAATAACTATATTTTAGGTTTCCCTGTTACAAAAGAAGTAATGTCACGCGGAGGTAGTACTGGATTCAACCAAGTTGATTCCCTTTAGCTGTAATGAAATTAGGCTGCGTCTGGTGATCTTTAATTGCGTATCAGTTATAATGCGGGGGGGGGGGGGTGATAGTCTTTGTTTAGGTGGGGGTAGAGCATATTCCTACAGAAGTATACTTTATTAGAAAAACTGCTTACTCTTCACGAGGCTTCAGATAAATGTTGAAAGAGGTTTGGGGGGGGGGGGAGTGGGAATCAATTAAAATTTTTTCTATTCAGCTAAAATCTTACATTCCCATATCTACCAGCACAGAGGTGGAAAAGGCAAGACAAGTCATTATCAGCCCCACCAGGAAATTTCTCCGGGCTGGCAAATACTGTTAGGAACTTAGTTTTCAGCAATTTTAAACGGCAATATTTTCTTTTCTATTTATATGAAGTATTTCAATGAATTTAAACAAATGTATAAACCTCAATATCCAACAGAGTAAAAGCATCCAATACTAAAGAATATGCTAAGAGTAATATCTACAATGTTGACACACTGAACCCTTATCCAATACTAAGGTAAGTGGACCATTAGATATAACACAAGATTACGTCATACTCAACATAGGTAAACAATTAGGTAACAATGAAAGAAAAAACATTTACTATTACGTAAAAAGCACCTTTATCTTGAAGAGAACACTCCCTATTGCGTAACAAACAGGTGTACTATAGTACGAGGCATGTTTTTTAATTAAGTACCGTTTTGGAATTAAGAAAAGACGTGCAAAGATATCGCAATAATTTTAGTTTTACATGAAAGCTTGTACCTTAATCTACTTTTCTACATAATTTCCGTGAATATTGAGGCACTTGTCATGACATGGCACCGGTTTTTGAATACCCTCCTCATAAAATTCTGCCGCCTGACTTGTTAACCACTGTATCACAACTGTTTTGACTTCGTTATCGTCTTGAAGACGCTGACCACCCAGGTGATTCTTCAAGTGCAGGAACACATGGTGGTCGCTGGGCGCCAGATCAGGGGTGTATGGAGGATGATTTAGTTTTCCATTTAAAAGATTTGATGAGATCTTTGGTCCGATTAGCCACATGTGGACGGGCATTGTCATGCAGCAAAACGATACTCTTACTCAACTGTCCACGTCTTTTGTTCTGGATTGCACGACGCAGATTGTTCAATGTCTCACAATAAGACGCTGCATTGATTGTCTCATTTCGAGGCAAAAACTCCACTAGCAATACTCCTTTTTTGTCCCAAAAAACTGTGCACATGGTTTTCCTGGCAGAAATTGTTTGCTTAAACTTCACTTTTTTGGGTGATGATGAATGTCGCCATTCCATGAATTGTTGTTTTGATTCTGGCGTGACAGCCACCCATGTTTCGTCACCAGTAACAATTTGGTCTAAAAAATCTTCACCTTCATTGTGGTACCGCTCAAGGAAAGTCAATGCACTGCCTAAACGTTGGGTTTTGTACAAATCCGTCAACATTTTTGGAACCCAACGTGAACACAATTTCCGGTAATCCAAGTTCTCAGTCACTATGCAATACAAGACACTACGAGAATATTGAGGAAACCAGTCGCATATTGATGAAATTGTAAAGCGTCTGTTTTCTCTCACCTTTTCTTCCACTTTCTGCACATAATCTTCATAAAAGACCGAAGGACGTCCACTCCGTTCTTCATCATGCACATTTGTGCGGCCATCTTTAAATGCTCTCACCCATTTCCTTACCATTCCATCACTCATAATGTTTGGTCCGTAAACTTGACAGATATCACAACGAATATCGATCAGATTTACGCCTTTAGCACTAAGAAATCGAATAACAGCCCGTACTTCAGGTTCGGCGGGACTCACGATTGTCGTAGGCATCTTAAACACTCAGTAAACAACGTATACAATGAAGAATCAGACTGTAATGGCGTCAGTGCGTAGACAAGAGATATAGGTAACCAGCGCGCATGCACAGAACGCCAACCGTAGCGCTGCGGCGGCGGAATCGCAAAACGGTACTTACTTAAAAAACATGCCTCGTATTACTTAACATACAGGAGTGTCTAATCAATAATACCATAGTCTTCAGGGAATCGCCATTAAACTTCTTTGTGATTAACGGTAAAGAAGAAAAGAGTAGCGGCCATGGGCGTGCTCGAATCCACGGTGCCCTCACTACTAATAGTGTGGTAGGTCCTCCGAGAGAACCAAAATAGAAAAAAGAAAGAATAATACCATTGTATTCTGCATTTCATGTTCTTTCTAAATATAATTACCTCTACCATTCTAATGCGCCTCAGTTCCACTCCACTGATAGGCCCATATATAACTTTAGGCTATATTTAGCAGTTTGCTTATTTTTTCTCTAGGCTATTTTTGGTTCTTACTTCACAGTAATACTTTTGAAAAAATTCAACTTAAAACGGCTTTTAAGGAAAATATCGTGAAATCATCAATCCTTTACACATAGCCTGATACTGTACTTAGCACTGTTACAGGAGAGGGGCTGAGACAAAAGTGTAACGATAAAGGGTAATATATTTGTTAAGAATATTTTATGGGAATCAAATAAGCTTTTTTTTGTCTTATTTTTGTACTACCACACACTAGCCCAGCATAGTTTGTTCGCTCTTCTGAACTAAACACTTCGCCTATAACAGTAAAGTCCTTACTTCATTTCATGTCAAAAGTTGTTTTGGATTGATTTCCATAGTTGCTTCTAGTTTCGCTGCACCCCACCCTTCCACGTTATGTACCGAACTTAGATGATTTTGTGGGGTTTTATTAATTGTTAGAATTATTTCTCGTCAATAGTTGGTTCAAATCTAAAATACAGACAATTTGAAAACAATAAATCTACAAACTCTTTTATGTAGCTTAGACTGGCCTATTGGGGACAGGACTACATTTACAATGGCTTTTGTAATTAAATTTGCGAAGAACATTAAATATTGAATAAATTTGTGTTTTTATTTTATATTTTAATTTCTGGCGTGTAAACAAAATTAACCAGGGAACACCAATCTCACCTTATACATTTATGTAAATACTGTACATATTTGAATTAATTTACCTCTACAGACCTTTATGACATATTTGGAGCAATTTAGCTTAATCAATAAAGTAATGCATTCTAAGAATTTTGAAACCTGTGCGTATTTCGTTATATCTAAAACCTGTGCGGTATTATTTCATAAACGTAAAGAACAAAAAAAAGAGAATAAATATCATTATTTACTTTGCATATGCATATGCTTGCTTATTCAAAGTTAAGCATTACAAAAATGGCTAGACCTATATTCAAAACTGGTGTATCAAACAGTTCGTGGTAACGAACTGTAAGTAAGGAGCGATCCGGCTCAATAGTAACCGAAACTCTAAAAACGAAATTTTGATACCAATAGATGCATCAAAAGAAATAGATTTTTATGCTGATTTTAAATATATAAGCTTCATTAAGTTTAGTCCTTCCCATCAAAAGTTACAAGCTTGAGAAAATTTGTCTTATTTTCGAAAAGGGGTGAAACACCTCCTAAGAGTCATTAAATCTTAATGAAAATCACAGCCTCAGATTCAGTGTATCAGAGAGCTGTAGATGTTTCAAGTTCCTACTTGCAAAAATGTGGAGTTTTATATTTTTTGCCAGAAGAAAGATGATGGATGCGTGTTTACTTGTTTTTTTTGTTGTTTTTCCCCAAGGGGTGATCGTATTAACCCACTGGTCCTAGATGTCGCGAGACGGCTCATTCGAACGGAAATTAAAAGTTTTATTGGCCTTTTTAAGTGACCAAAAATATTGGAGGGCAACTAGTCCCCCTGCCAAGCTAATTTTTTCCCAAAGTCACCGGATCAAAATTTTGAGATAGCCATTTTGCTCAGAATAGTCAAAAAATTGAATAACTATGTCTATGACGAATTAGACCCCAACAGTCCCCGGGGGAAGGACTGCAAGTTATGAACATTGCCCATTGTTTACATATAGTATTAGTTATTGGGAAATATACAGACGTTTTCAGTGGGGATTTTTTTCTGGTGGGATGGGGGGGGGGGGTCGGGGCGAGGGGTTACGTGGGAGGATCTTTCCATGAATATATTTTTCATGGGGGAAGAGAATTTCCATGAAGGGGGTGCTGAATTTTCCAGCATTATTTAAAAAAAACAATCAGAAATTAAATAAAATAAAAACAAGTTATTCCAACTGAATTTTTGGGTGACTTTTGATATGTTGTAGCCTACAGAGTATTTTTCTCTCCAACGACGGTGTAAAAATCTTTTATATTACAATTTTGTCCCAGAGTTTCGTAGATTTACTGGACTAAAGGAGCTACATTAAAACTTAAAACGAACAGAAATTATTACGTATATGAGGGGTTTCGTCTCCTCGTCAATATCTCGCTCTTTACACTAAAGTATTTTTAGTAAATTCAAAAGAGCTATTTATTCTAATTAAAAGGCTTTTGTGATTTAGGGGTCTTCCTTAAAGAATTAGAACAAAGTTCAAACTTTAGCGTAGAGAATGAGGTATTGACGAGGGGACGAACCCCCTCATATCAAACAGTTCGTGGTAACGAACTGTGGGTGAGGAGTAACCCGGCTCAATAGTAACCCAAATTCTAAGAAATGGAATTTTGATATTAATAAATACATCAAAAGAATCACAATTTATTTTGATCTTAAATATAGTAGCTTTCATCAAGTTTAATTTTACCCATCAGAAAGTACGACCCTCAGAAAATTTGGCTTTTTTCGAAAAAAGGAGGAAAAACCCCCTAAGAGTCATATAATCTTAATGTAAACCACACCATCAGATTCAGTAAATCAGAGGACCCTGTTATTGATGTTTTAAGCTCTTATCTGCAAAAATGTGGATTTTTGTATTTTTTGCCAGAAGATCGCGGATGCGTGTTTGTTATTTGTTTTTTATTGATGCGTTTTTTTTATTTGGGAGGGGGGTCCCAGGGGGATTAGATTGACCCAGTGGTCCTATAATGTTGCGAGAAGGCTCTTTCGAATGGAAATTAAAAGTCCTAGTGCCATTTTTAAGTAACCACAAAAATTGGAGGGCAACTAGGCCCCCACGCTCATTTTTTCCCAAAGTCATCGGAGCAAAATTTTGAGATGACAATTTTGTTCAACATGGTCGAAAAATCAAATAACTTTGTCTTTGGTGAAAACTTAATCCCAAACTGTCCCCGGGGGAAGGGTTGCAAGTTGCGATCTTTGCCAATTCTTTACATATGGTATTGGTTTTTGGGAAGTATACAGACATTTTAAGGGTTTTTTTTTTCTGGTGGAGGTGGATGGGGGTTGGGAGGGAGAGGGTTACGTGGGAGGATCTTTCCACGGAGGAATTTTTCATGCGGGAAGAGGATTTTCCATGAAGAAGGGGACACCGGACTTTCCGGTAAAATTTAAAAACGATCAGAAATTAAATTAAAAAACAAGTTTTTGCAACTGAAAGTAAGGAGCAACATTAAAAATTAAAACGGACAGAAATTATTACGTATATGAGGGGGTTCGACCCCTCGTCGATACCTCACTCTTTATGCTAAAGCTTTTTTTTAGTATTTTCAAATGAGTTATTTATTCTAATTAAACGGCCTTTGGGATTCAGGGGTCATTCTTAAAGAATTGAAAAAAAAAATCGAAATTTAGTGTAAAGAGCGAGGTATCGACGAGGGGTCGAACCCCATCATATACGAAATAATTTATGTTCCTTTTAAATTTTATGATGCTCTTTACTTTCAGTCTAAAAAACTTTTTTTTTAATTTAATGCATGAAAAGCCACTTTTGGATTTTATTAAATAAAAAAAAAAGTTTTTTAAACTGAAAGTAAGGAGCGACATTAAAACTTAAAACGAACAGAAATTATTCCGTATATGAAAGGGGTTGTCCCCTCCTCAACGCCTCGCTCTTTACGCTAAAGTTTTTTATTGTTTTAAAAAATAAAGTTGTGAGACAGAGTCAAACTTTAGCGTAAAGAGCGAGGCGTTGAGGAGGGGACAACCCCTTTCATATACGGAATAATTTCTGTGCGTTTTAAGTTTTAATGTCGCTCCTTACTTTCAGTTTAAAAAACTTGTTTTTTTTTTATTTAATTTCTGATCGTTTTTTAGTTAATGCAGCTTTTATTTTGGCTCACTGTCATTGAATAAGTAAACAAAATTTGCATAAAAATTTTACTTTTCTTTTGCTAAATGGGTGTCTCTAAATTTGGTTATGACGTAATTTACAATTTAACTTACGTAACTAACTTCTATATTCGTATATTTTTCTTCTGGCAAAAAATACAAAGTTGCAGATTTTTGCAGATATGAGCTTGAAACCTATGTAATAGGGTTTTCTGATACGCTGAATCTGACGGTGTGATTTTCATTAAAATTCTTTCTTTTGTAGGGGATGTTTCCCCCCTCTTTAAAAAATTGGGTAAATTTTCTCAGGCTCCTAGCCTTTGATGAGTAATACTAAACTTAATAAAATTTACATATTTAGAATCAGCATTATAAACACATTCTTTTGATACATTTATTGACATCAAAATTCCGTTTTTAAAAGTTTCGATTACTATTGAGCCGTATCGCTTGTTTTTTTTTATTGTTTTTTTTTATTACGTATATGCTATTACGTATATGAGGGGGTTCTCCCCTTAGTCAATACCACGCTCTTTACGTTAAAAGTTAAAAAAAAATTTGATTCACAAACCCCTGAATCACAAAGGCCGTTTAATTAGAATAGATAGCTCTTTTGAAAGCACTAAAAAAAATGTAGCGTAAAGAGCGAGGCATTGACTTGGGGGAGAACCCCCTCACATACGTTTATAATTTCTGTTCGTTTTAAGTTCTAATGTTGCTTCTTACTTTCAGTTGAAAAAACTTGTTTTTTTATATTTAATTTCTTATCGTTTTTTAAATAATGCTTGGAAATCCGGCGCCCCCTTCATAGAAATGTCCCTTACCCCAAAGAAACATCCTCCAATAGATAATGCTGGCAAGTCGGGCGCCCCCTTCATGGCAATTTCCCTTCCCCCATGAAAACTTCCTTCATGGAAAGATCCTCCAACATAACCCCCGACCCACCCCCACTACCAGAAAAAAAACCCTCCTGAAAACTTCTGTATACTTCCCAATAACCAATACTATATGTTAACATTGGGTAAAGTACATAACTTTTAGCCCTCCCCCTGTGGACTTCGGGGGATTAAGTCATCCTAAAAGACATATTTATCATATTTTCGGCCATGCTGAACAAAATGGATATCTCAAAATTTTGATCGGGTGATTTTGGGAAAAAAATAAGTGTGGGAGGGGGCCTAAATGCCCTCCATTTTTTTTGGTCACTTAAAAAGGGCACTACAACTTTTAATTTCCGTTCCAATGAGCCCTCCCATGATATTTTAGGACCACTGGGTCGATACGATCACCCCTGGAAAAAAAACAAACAAAAAAAAAACAAATAAACACGCATCCGTGATCTTTCTTCTGGCAAAAAATGTAAAATTCCACATTTTTGTAGATAGGAGCTTGAAACCTCTACAGTAGGGTTCTCTGATACGCTGAATATGATGGTGTGATTTTCATCAAGGTTCTATAATTTTTATGGGGTCTTTCCCCCTTTTTTCGAAAATCAGCCAAATTTTCTCAGGCACGTAACTTTTGATAGGTAGCACTAAACTTGATGAAAATTATATATTTGAAATCAGCATTGAAATTTGATTCTTTTGATGTATCTATTGGTATCAAAAACCCGTTTCCTAGAGTTTCGGTTACCGTTGAACCAGGTCGCTCCTTACTTACAGTTCGATACCACGAACTGTTTGATGAACCGGTAATGAACATTCGAAAGAATTTGAAGAGAAAAGTAAGAAAAATGATGTTTGTTTATCAAAAGAAAATCAGAATTTCACGGTATTCCTGGATTGGGGCTGGCATTTCTGGTGCAGTTCCTAAAAGCTGTCATGTATGCGCTTACACATTGGAAGTGCGCAAGCGTACTGGTCCAACACTGTAACACATGTGTGCCCTTTCTTGAAATTAAATAAAAAAACAAGTTTTTTTTAACTGAAAGTAAGGAACGACGTTAAAACTTAAAACGAACAGAAATTATTCCGTATATGAAAGGAGTTGTCCCCTCCTCAACGCCTCGCTCTTTACGCTAAAGTTTTTTATTGTTTTAAAAAATAAAGTTGTGAGACAGAGTCAAACTTTAGCGTCAAGAGCGAGGCGTTGAGGAGGGGACAGCCCCTTTCATATACGGGATAATTTCTGTTCGTTTTAAGTTTTAATGTCGCTCCTTACTTTCAGTTTAAAAAACTTGTTTTTTTTTATTTAATTTCTGATCGTTTTTTAGTTAATGCAGCTTTTATTTTGGCTCACCGTCATTGAATAAGTAAACAAAATTTGCATAAAAACTTTACTTTTCTTTTGCTAAATGGGTGTCTCTAGTTGCCCTCCATTTTTTTGGTCACTTAAAAAGGGCACTAGAACTTTTAATTTCCGTTCCAATGAGCCCTACCACGATATTCTAGGACCACTGGGTCGATACGATCACCCCTGGGAAAAAAAAACAAACAAACAAACAAATAAACACGCATCCGTGACCTTTTTTCTGGCAAAAAATGCAAAATTCCACATTTTTGTAGATAGGAGCTTGAAACCTCTACAAAAGGGTTCTCTGATACGCTGAATATGATAATGTGATTTTCATCAAGGTTCTATAACTTTTATGGGGTCTTTCCCCCTTTTTTTTGAAAATCAGCCAAATTTTCTCAGGCGTAACTTTTGATGGGTAGCACTAAACTTGATGAAAATTATATATTTGAAATCAGCATTGAAATCTGATTCTTTTGATGTATCTTTTGGTATCAGAATTCAGAATTTCACGGTACTCCTGAATTGGGGCTGGCATTTCTGGTGCAGTTCCTAAAAGCTGTCATGTATGCGCTTACACATTGGAAGTGCGCAAGCGTACTAATCCAACACTGTAACACATGTGTGCCCTTTCTTGAAATTAAATAAAAAAACAAGTTTTTTTAACTGAAAGTAAGGAACGACGTTAAAACTTAAAACGAACAGAAATTATTCCGTATATGAAAGGGGCTGTCCCCTTCTCAGCGCCTCGCTCTTTACGCTAAAGTTTTTCATTGTTTAAAAAATAGAGTTGTGAGAAAGTCAAACTTTAGCGTAAAGAGCGAGGAGTTGAGGAGGGGACAGCCTCTTTCATATAAGGAATAATTTCTGTTCGTTTTAAGTTTTAACGTCGTTCCTTACTTTCAGTTAAAAAAACTTGTTTTTTTTTATTTAATTTTTGAAAGTTTTTGAATTAATGCAGGTTTTGATTTTGGCTCACCGTACATGAATAATTAAAAAAAATTTGAATATTAATTTTACTTTTATTTGGTTAAATGGCTTTCTCGAAACCTGTTTAATTTTATTTACGAACGTTTTTATTAGTAATAAATATACGTAGCTTACGAATTAACTTACGTAACGAACCTCTATATTCTTATATTTTTAATATATATATTAGAGGGTTCACCCCCTAGTTAATACCTTGCTCTTTAAGCTAAAGTTCGAATTGTGTTCCAATTCTTTAAAAATGACCCCTTAATCACAAATGCCGTTAATTAGAATAAATAGCTCTTATGAAAGTGCTAAATAATCTTTGGCTTAAAGAGCGAGGTATTGACCAGGGGATGAACCCAATCATATACGTAATGTTTCCTGTCGTTTTAAGTTTTGATGTTGCTCCTTACTTTCAGTTAAAAAACTTGTTTTTTTTTATAAATATAATTTCTGATCTTTATTTAAATAATGCTGGGAAATTGCTTTCCCATTATTGTTAACATGAGCGCTCATGCTAACCTAAGTTAGATGAGCCTAACTTAAACGTAGAGAAACCTAACTTTGAAAGAAAACTTCTAACAGAAACACTTGTTATCATTGACGAAAAATTATTGCTTTGAAGAGAAATTTGTTATCTTTGTCGTAAAGCTTGGTGTTATTAGAAAAAAATTGTTACTGTTAAGAAGAACCTGTTAGTTATAGGAGAAATTTGCTAGTGCTAAGTTAAATTTTGTTAGTATTAAGGAAAAAGTTGTTACTTCGAATAGAAAATTTGATAGTGTTAAGGATAACTTGCTACTTCTAACAGAAAACTTGTTAACATAAACGTAAAAATTGTTACTTATAAAGGAAATTTGATAGTTTTAGGTAAATGCATGTTAGCATTGAGGACAAAAGTTTTTAGTTCGAAGACAAAATTTGTTAGTGTTAAGACAATTTGCTACTTCTGACAGGAAGCTTTTTATCATAAGGATAAAATTGTTACTTCTAAGAAAAATTTGGTATCTTTACAGAAAACTTGTTACTTCTAACAGATAACTTGTTATCATCGACGAAAAATCGTTACTTCTATGAGAAATTTGTTATCTTTGACGGAAAACTTGGTGCTATTAGAAGAAATATATTAATGCTAAGAGGAAAAATGTTACTTCTAAGAGAAATTTGAGTGTGCTAAGTAACAGTTTGTTAATATTAAGGAAAAAGTTAGAATCTTATATTAGTATAAGGAAGAATTTTAAAAAGGGCAATAACACTTCTGATTATCAATCCAATGTGCTCCCTCCAAAGTCTATACGACCACCTTTTCCATAAAAATCTTATAGAAAAATGTTCTAAATACACCTTATATGCAACCAAGGCATAACTTTCAACCCTTGCCCTGAGGGCTCTGGGGGGTTATCATCCTCAAAGATATAATTTCCGAACCTTTCAATTACATTGAACAAAATGGCTATCTTAAAATTTTATTGGATTGGTTTGTGGAAATGGTTGGCGTGGGAGGGGGTTATTTGCCCTCCAGTTACTTTCGACTACTAAAAGGGGCACTGGCTCTTTAATTTACAATCGAACGAGTTGTTTTTGAAGTTTATTCAACAAAAAATGACCATCTCAAAATTTCTATCGGATGCATTTCGGGAAAAT
Source organism: Artemia sinica (assembly GCA_027921565.1). Taxonomy (NCBI): domain Eukaryota; kingdom Metazoa; phylum Arthropoda; class Branchiopoda; order Anostraca; family Artemiidae; genus Artemia; species Artemia sinica. The sequence continues at coordinate 30,761,384 of CM051264.1, forward strand.
ACGAGGTGTGTGGGAGGGTATCTATCCTCCGATTACTCTGAAGCTTAAAAAGGGCACTAGAACTTCTTATTACCAATCCAATGAGCCCCCTCCAAAGTTTATGCCATCACCTGTTCTATATATACCTTATATGTCCCCAGACCATAGCTTAAAACCCTTGCCCTGAGGACTGTAGGGGGTTAGTAGCAAGGGGTAAAATGTTGAAAATATATATGCACCTTCACAAGCCTGAGGCATGGATATGTGTGTATATATTCAAGTAATTGGGTTACCAGGGTCATTTGCCTATTACAATGAACGATACATGGCTTGGCAGACGATACACGTTTATTTTTTATTTTTTTTTTAAACTGGTATTTTTTTCAATGAAGCCCATAGCACTTTGCAGAAACCCGTGAATGTAGGACTGAAAGTCCGTTCGTAGTATATCTGAATCCAATTACTAATCATTTTAAGTTGAAAATTGTGAGGTAAAAATAACTCTATTTGCGAATTTTTTTTTGCGAAAAGGTATTTGCGTAAAGGTATTGCGTAGGTTAAGAATGCCTCACGGGTAATTAAAGAATGGGATGCTTCCATCAACAATACAAAGAATATGCTCAGATACTTAATAGATTTGACGCCTACAAGAGACATTGATAAAAGGTATTCAATAGCTTAATTGAAAAGTAACGATAGAATGACATTGTGACTTGACCTCGCTTTACCTCTCCGGTGTGGTCTGTATAATACACAAGTAACGTTTGAAAAGTATTGTCAATTTAAAAAGAAATGGCTGAAAAGTCTTTTGAGGGGGATGGGTTGCATGGAGGGTTGAGTTGCACGAGGGTTCAGTTAAAGGGTGTACAGTTACACGGTGGTTTAGTTCAATTGGGTTGAGTTGCACGATGGTTCAGTTAAATTAGGTTGAGTTGCACTAGGGTTCAGTAGCACGAGGGTTCAGTAGCACGGGGGTTCAGTTGTACAGGGTTTCGATTATAAAGGGGTTCAGTTACATGGGGGTTCAGTTGCACAGGGGTTGAGTTAAATGGGGCTTGAGTTCCACGAGAGTAGTGCTTTGTCGTGGTTTAGCTTGTCACAGTTACATTCTCTTGATCTTTCAAAGTTCACTTTGATTTTATTTCATTGATTCTTTTTGTTTGCATGTCCGGGCTGGTGTTTGCAAGTCCAAGTTGGGTTTTCAGACCTACGTTTTTAGATTTTCGTGGGTGTTTGGATGTTTTGCCGAAAAAAAAACATGGTTGTACCCTCAACGCCTCGCTCTTTACGCTAAATGTTTTTATTGTTTAAAAAATTAGAGTTGTGAGAAAGTCAAACTTTAACGTAAAGAGCGAGTCGTTGAGGAGGGGACAGCCCCTTTCATAAACGGAATAATTTCAATTCGTTTTAAGTTTCGATATCGCTCCTTACTTTCAGTTAAAAAAAAAACTTGTTTTTTACTTAGGTAATAATGGAACATTTAGTATTTTTTCTAATGTAAGTGTTTTCTTAAGAAAATGGCTCATCTGTAACAAATATAGCCTTAGCTAGTTAAAACTGCACATAAACTCTTGATTTTTTGTCGTGTTACTTAGATAATAAAGGAACATTTGGTTTTCTTTCCTAATTTAGTGTGTTTTCTTAAGAAAATGCCCCATCTTTAACAAATTTTGCCTTAACTAGTTAAAACTGTGCATAAACTCTTCAATTTTAGTTATGTTACTTAGCTAATAAAGGAACATTTGGTTTTCTTTCCTTATTTATGTGTTTTCTTTTGTTTGCATGTCCGAGCTGGTGTTTGCAAGTCCAAGTTGGGTTTTCAGACCTACGTTTTTTAGGTTTTCGTGGGTGTTTGGATGTTTTGCGAAAAAAAAACATAGTTGTACCCTCAACGCCTCGCTCTTTACGCTAAATTTTTTTATTGTTTAAAAAATTAGAGTTGTGAGAAAGTCAAACTTTAACGTAAAGAACGAGTCGTTGAGGAGGGGACAGCCCCTTTCATAAACGAAATAATTTCTATTCGTTTTAAGTTTTGACATCGTTCCTTACTTTCAGTTAAAAAAAAACTTGTTTTTTACTTAGGTAATAATGGAACATTTAGTATTTTTTCTAATGTAAGTGTTTTCTTAAGAAAATGGCCCATCTGTAACAAATATAGCCTTAGCTAGTTAAAACTGCACATAAACTCTTGATTTTTTGTCGTGTTACTTAGATAATAAAGGTACATTTGGTTTTCTTTCCTAATTTAGTGTGTTTTCTTAAGAAAATGCCCCATCTTTAACAAATTTTGCCTTAACTAGTTAAAACTGTGCATAAACTCTTCAATTTTAGTTATGTTACTTAGCTAATAAAGGAACATTTGGTTTTCTTTCCTTATCTATGTGTTTTCTTTTGTTTGCATGTCCGGGCTGGTGTTTGCAAGTCCAAGTTGGGTTGTCAGACCTACGTTTTTTAGATTTTCGTGGGTGTTTGGATGTTTTGCCGACAAAAAAAATATGTTAATACGTTTAAGCAATAAATATCTTTAAGCTTAACCCGTCTTTATTCTTTAGAATAGTTTTATTCATTTCATTAAATTATGAAAAAATTGTAAGTAAGTAACAATAGCTTTCTTGAATTCGCTTCCTGGAAACAATACAGATATTTAATTCAAGAAATCATAATTTATTTTTTCTGTTCAATTGTTTTCAGTGTAAGCCAATATAATTACCACATTCTTTTATTCTAACTTATTATTTTCAGTGTAAGCCAATATAATTACCACATTCTTTTATTCTAACTTAACTTGTAGGAATAGAGTTTCGGTTACTATTGAGCCTTGAAATCATGAATTAGAATATTTAATTAGCTGTTTGGGTTTTCAGACATAGTTTTTTAGATGTTCATGGGTGTTAGATTCCTGGAGGGTTTTATGACTCCTCCCTCCAATGAATTCAGATGGTTTTAGGACTCATCCCCCTAGCCATAACTCCATTCAACCTTGAGCGAAGATATAAAAGTTTGATGAAGTATTTTTCTACTTAACAACTACATTAATAACTTCCAAGATGATAGGACTGTATGACACAGAATTTATCAGTTACCGAGAGTTCAATGACTCCTCCCTGCAATGACTTCCAGGGGTTTTATGACTCCTCCCCACAATGAATTCAGATGGTTTTAGGACTCATCCCCCTAGCCATAACTCCATTCAACCTTGAGCGAAGATATAAAAGTTTGATGAAGTATTTTTCTACTTAACAACTACATTAATAACTTCCAAGATGATAGGACTGTATGACACAGAATTTATCAGTTTGAAAAAATCATCTTGTGGTGTTATATTTGAATGTGCATTTTTATTATTGTCTATGGAACTCGAAGAAATTGACTGTTATCATTGGATAGTGAACTATAACATGTTTGAGTATGATAAAAGCTTGTGGAGTACTACATTACGTCATATAAACAGACTGGGATTCTACGATAGAGTAATACCACCACTTAATAATGCTGATCGGGACCTGAGAAATGTTCAGGAGGAAGTCAGTGAAATTTGCAGCTTTTTCGGGATTGAAGCGCTCTACGTAAAGGGCAATGTACCTACAGATAAAGTTTTAATTCAAAAGTGTGACCCTAGGATTCCACTTTTCAATCTAGAAGAGTTTAAGTGTCCTAAATTTGAAGGGGTTATCACCGTCCTGAAGACGAGGTTAGGTTCTTCGCACAGTGGATACCTAAGAACATACCTGATAGTGATAAATCCATAAGACATGTTAAAAACTATTCTATATCATGGGACCATCGTTTGTGGATGTTTAAGAGTGAACTCTAACTACTATTTTTATGTAAACATTTGTTGTTTTTTTTTTCAAAAAAAAAATCTGTTAATACGTTTAAGCAATAAATATCTTTAAGCTTAACCCGTCTTTATTCTTTAGAATAGTTCTATTGTAAGCAAGTAACAAACTCTTTCCTGAAGTCACCTCTTGGATACACAATGCAGAAACTTCATTTAAGAAACTATGAAAAAATTGTAAGTAAGTAAGTAAGTAACAAATTCTTTCTTGAAGTCACCTCTTGGATACACAATACAGAAATTTTCATTAAAGAAATTATGAAAAAATTGTAAGTAAGTAGCAAATTCTTTCTTGAATTCACCTGCTGGATAAACAAAGACATTTCGTTCAAGAAATTATGACAAAATTCTAAGTAAGTAACAAACTCTTTATTGTTTACATGACTTAGATACACGATGTAGAAATTTAATTCAAGAAATTATGAAAAAAATTCTCAGTAAGTAACAATTTCTTTCTTGAATTCATCTCTTGGATACACAATACGGAAATTTCATTCAAGAAATTATGAAAATATTTGTAAGTAAGTAACAAACTCTTTATTGATTTCACCTCTTGGATATACAGTACCGATACTTCATTCAAGAAATTATGAAAAAAATCGCAAGTAAGTAACTTTTTTTTTCTCTTTATCACAAACAATTTTTCACTTAGCTACATGATGTGGAAATTTAATTCAAGAAATTATTAAAAAATTCTCAGTAAGTAACAATTTCTTTCTTGAAGTCAACTCTTGGATACACAATACGGAAATTTCATTCAAGAAATGACTTAGATACACGATGTAGAAATTTAATTCAAAAAATTATGAAAAAATTCTCAGTAAGTAACAATTTCTTTCTTGAAGTCATCTCGTGGATACACAATACGGAAATTTCATTCAAGAAATTATGAAAATATTTGTAAGTAAGTAACAAACTCTTTATTGATTTCACCTGTTGGATACACAGTACCGATACTTCATTCAAGAAATTATGAAAAAATCGCAAGTAAGTAACTTTTTTTTCTCTTTATCACAAACAATTTTCACTTAGCTACACGATGTAGAAATTTAATTCAAGAAATTATTAAAAAATTCTCAGTAAGTAACAATTTCTTTCTTGAAGTCAACTCTTGGATACACAATACGGAAATTTCATTCAAGAAATTATGAAAATATTTGTAAGTAAGTAACAAAACTCTTTATTGATTTCACCTGTTGGATACACAGTACCGATACTTCATTCAAGAAATTATGAAAAAATCGCAAGTAAGTAACTTTTTTTCTCTTTATCACAAACAATTTTTCACTTAGCTACATGATGTAGAAATTTAGTTCAAGAAATTATTAAAAAATTCTCAGTAAGTAACTATTTCTTTCTTGAAGTCAACTCTTGGACACACAATACGGAAATTTCATTCAAGAAATTATGAAAAAATTGTAACTAAGTAGCAAATTCTTTCTTGAATACTTCATTCAAGAAATTATAAAAAAATCGCAAGTAAGTAACTTTTTTTCTCTTTATCACAAACAATTTTCACTTAGCTACACGATGTAGAAATTTAATTCAAGAAATTATGAAAAAATTCTCAGTAAGTAACAATTTCTTTCTTGAAGTCAACTCTTGGATACACAATACGGAAATTTCATTCAAGAAATTATAAAAATATTTGTAAGTAAGTAACAAGCTCTTTATTGATTTCACCTCTTGAATATACAGTACAGATACTTCATTCAAGAAACGTGATTAAACACGTTTTGAAACTACATGCTATTTGCATGCCTTTCCTTGGCACCTTTCCAAACGAACGGGGATTCCCCACGTGCGCGCACGTAACCTCGTCTAAATTAACCTTAAAAAATGAAATAAAGCTATGTCGACTTTGCATGTCACTCTCACTATGTATGCGCCGTCGTGGTGTGTAACCAATCACCAATCAAGTTATTGTATATTGAGCAACCTCCGCTGTCTCTGATTGGTCCATTAAATGGGTTTTGTCTAAAAAACCAGTCTGGCTGAAAACGTGGAGTTTTTCCTACTGCTCACTTTTTGCAATGTGTAGGAACCAGTGGGGAATCCCCGTTCGTTTGGAAAGGTGCCAAGGAAAGGCATGCAAATAGCATGTAGTTTCAAAACGTGTTTAATCACGTTTCTTGAATGAAGTATCTGTACTGTATATTCAAGAGGTGAAATCAATAAAGAGCTTGTTACTTACTTACAAATATTTTTATAATTTCTTGAATGAAATTTCCGTATTGTGTATCCAAGAGTTGACTTCAAGAAAGAAATTGTTACTTAATGAGAATTTTTTCATAATTTCTTGAATTAAATTTCTACATCGTGTAGCTAAGTGAAAATTGTTTGTGATAAAGAGAAAAAAGGTTACTTACTTGCGATTTTTTTATAATTTCTTGAATGAAGTATTCAAGAAAGAATTTGCTACTTAGTTACAATTTTTTCATAATTTCTTGAATGAAATTTCCGTATTGTGTATCCAAGAGTTGACTTCAAGAAAGAAATTGTTACTTACTGAGAATTTTTTAATAATTTCTTGAATTAAATTTCTACATCATGTAGCTAAGTGAAAATTGTTTGTGATAAAGAGAAAAAAAAGTTACTTACCTGCGATTATTTCATAATTTCTTGAATGAAGTATCTGTACTGTATATCCAAGAGGTGAAATCAATAAAGAGTTTTGTTACTTACTTACAAATATTTTCATAATTTCTTGAATGAAATTTCCGTATTGTGTATCCAAGAGTTGACTTCAAGAAAGAAATTGTTACTTACTGAGAATTTTTTAATAATTTCTTGAATTAAATTTCTACATCATGTAGCTAAGTGAAAAATTCTTTGTGAAAAAGAGAAAAAAAGTTACTTACTTGCGATTTTTTCATAATTTCTTGAATGAAGTATCGGTACTGTATATCCAAGAGGTGAAATCAATAAAGAGTTTGTTACTTACTTATAAATATTTTCATAATTTCTTGAATGAAATTTCCGTATTGTGTATCCACGAGATGACTTCAAGAAAGAAATTGTTACTTACTGAGTATTTTTTCATAATTTCTTGAATTAAATTTCTACATCGTGTATCTAAGTCATTTCTTGAATTAAATTTCCGTATTGTGTATCCAAGAGTTGACTTCAAGAAAGAAATTGTTACTTACTGAGAATTTTTTAATAATTTCTTGAATTAAATTTCTACATCATGTAGCTAAGTGAAAAATTCTTTGTGATAAAGAGAAAAAAAAGTTACTTACTTGCAATTTTTTCATAATTTCTTGAATGAAGTATCGGTACTGTATATCCAAGAGGTGAAATCAATAAAGAGTTTGTTACTTACTTACAAATATTTTCATAATTTCTTGAATGAAATTTCCGTATTGTGTATCCAAGAGATGACTTCAAGAAAGAAATTGTTACTTACTGAGAATTTTTTCATAATTTCTTGAATTAAATTTCTACATCGTGTATCTAAGTCATGTAAACAATAAAGAGTTTGTTACTTACTTAGAATTTTGTCATAATTTCTTGAACGAAATGTCTTTGTTTATCCAGCAGGTAAATTCAAGAAAGAATTTGCTACTTACTTACAATTTTTTCATAATTTCTTTAATGAAAATTTCTGTATTGTGTATCCAAGAGGTGACTTCAAGAAAGAATTTGTTACTTACTTACTTACCAATTTTTTCATAGTTTCTTAAATGAAGTTTCTGCATTGTGTATCCAAGAGGTGACTTCAGGAAAGAGTTTGTTACTTGCTTACAATAGAACTATTCTAAAGAATAAAGACGGGTTAAGCTTAAAGATATTTATTGCTTAAACGTATTAACAGATTATTTTTTTTGAAAAAAAAAACAACAAATGTTTACATAAAAATAGTAGTTAGAGTTCACTCTTAAACATCCACAAACGATGGTCCCATGATATAGGATAGTTTTTAACATGTCTTATGGATTTATCACGATCAGGTATGTTCTTAGGTATCCACTGTGCGAAGAACCTAACCTCGTCTTCAGGACGGTGATAACCCCCTTCAAATTTAGGACACTTAAACTCTTCTAGATTGAAAAGTGGAATCCTAGGTTCACACTTTTGAATTAAAACTTTATCTGTAGGTACATTGCCCTTTACGTAGAGCGCTTCAATCCCGAAAAAGCTGCAAATTTCACTGACTTCCTCCTGAACATTTCTCAGTTCCCGACCAGCATTACTAAGTGGTGGTATTACTCTATCGTAGAATCCCAGTCTGTTTATATGACGTAATGTAGTACTCCACAAGCTTTTATCATACTCAAACATGTTATAGTTCACTATCCAATGATAACAGTCAATTTCTTCGAGTTCCATAGACAATAATAAAAATGCACATTCAAATATAACACCACAAGATGATTTTTTCAAACTGATAAATTCTGTGTCATACAGTCCTATCATCTTGGAAGTTATTAATGTAGTTTTTAAGTACAAAAATACTTCATCAAACTTTTATATCTTCGCTCAAGGTTGAATGGAGTTGTGGCTAGGGGGATGAGTCCTAAAACCATCTGAATTCATTGTGGGGAGGAGTCATAAAACCCCTGGAAGTCATTGCAGGGAGGAGTCATTGAACTCTCGGTAACTGATAAATTCTGTGTCATACAGTCCTATCATCTTGGAAGTTATTAATGTAGTTGTTAAGTAGAAAAATACTTCATCAAACTTTTATATCTTCGCTCAAGGTTGAATGGAGTTATGGCTAGGGGGATGAGTCCTAAAACCATCTGAATTCATTGGAGGGAGGAGTCATAAAACCCTCCAGGAACCTAACACCCATGAACATCTAAAAAACTATGTCTGAAAACCCAAACAGCTAATTAAATATTCTAATTCATGATTTCAGGGCTCAATAGTAACCGAAACTCTATTCCTACAAGTTAAGTTAGAATAAAAGAATGTGGTAATTATATTGGCTTACACTGAAAATAATAAGTTAGAATAAAAGAATGTGGTAATTATATTGGCTTACACTGAAAACAATTGAACAGAAAAAATAAATTATGATTTCTTGAATTAAATATCTGTATTGTTTCCAGGAAGCGAATTCAAGAAAGCTATTGTTACTTACTTACAATTTTTTCATAGTTTAATGAAATGAATAAAACTATTCTAAAGAATAAAGACGGGTTAAGCTTAAAGATATTTATTGCTTAAACGTATTAACATATTTTTTTTTTTCGGCAAAACATCCAAACACCCACGAAAATCTAAAAAACGTAGGTCTGAAAACCCAACTTGGACTTGCAAACACCAGCCCGGACATGCAAACAAAAGAAAACACATAAATATGGAAAGAAAACCAAATATTCCTTTATTAGCTAAGTAACATAACTAAAATTGAAGAATTTATGCACAGTTTTAACTAGTTAAGGCAAAATTTGTTAAAGATGGGGCACTTTCTTAAGAAAACACACTAAATTAGGAAAGAAAACCAAATGTACCTTTATTATCTAAGTAACACGACAAAAAATCAAGAGTTTATGTGCAGTTTTAACTAGCTAAGGCTATATTTGTTACAGATGGGCCATTTTCTGAAGAAAACACTTACATTAGAAAAAATACTAAATGTTCCATTATTACCTAAGTAAAAAACAAGTTTTTTTTTTTAACTGAAAGTAAGGAACGATGTCAAAACTTAAAACGAATAGAAATTATTCCGTTTATGAAAGGGGCTGTCCCCTCCTCAACGACTCGTTCTTTACGTTAAAGTTTGACTTTCTCACAACTCTAATTTTTTAAACAATAAAAAAATTTAGCGTAAAGAGCAAGGCGTTGAGGGTACAACTATGTTTTTTTTTTTGGCAAAACATCCAAACACCCACGAAAATCTAAAAAACGTAGGTCTGAAAACCCAACTTGGACTTGCAAACACCAGCCCGGACATGCAAACAAAAGAAAACACATAAATAAGGAAAGAAAACCAAATGTTCCTTTATTAGCTAAGTAACATAACTAAAATTGAAGAATTTATGCACAGTTTTAACTAGTTAAGGCAAAATTTGTTAAAGATGGGGCATTTTCTTAAGAAAACACACTAAATTAGGAAAGAAAACCAAATGTTCCTTTATTATCTAAGTAACACGACAAAAAATCAAGAGTTTATGTGCAGTTTTAACTAGCTAAGGCTATATTTGTTACAGATGGGCCATTTTCTTAAGAAAACACTTACATTAGAAAAAATACTAAATGTTCCATTATTACCTAAGTAAAAAAAAAAGTTTTTTTTTTAACTGAAAGTAAGGAACGATGTCAAAACTTAAAACGAATAGAAATTATTCCGTTTATGAAAGGGGCTGTCCCCTCCTCGACGACTCGCTCTTTACGTTAAAGTTTGACTTTCTCACAACTCTAATTTTTTAAACAATAAAAAAATTTAGCGTAAAGAGCGAGGCGTTGAGGGTACAACTATGTTTTTTTTTCGGCAAAACATCCAAACACCCATGAAAATCTAAAAACGTAGGTCTGAAAACCCAACTTGGACTTGCAAACACCAGCCTGGACATGCAAACAAAAAGAATCAATGAAATAAAATCAAAGTGAACTTTGAAAGATCAAGAGAATGTAACTGTGACAAGCTAAACCACGACAAAGCACTACTCTCGTGGAACTCAAGCCCCATTTAACTCAACCCCCGTGCAACTGAACCCCCCATGTAACTGAACCCCTTTATAATCGAAACCCTGTACAATTGAACCCCCGTGCTACTGAACCCTCGTGCTACTGAACCCTCGTGCAACTCAACCTAATTTAACTGAACCATCGTGCAACTCAACCCAATTTAACTAAACCACCGTGTAACTGTACACCCTTTAACTGAACCCTCGTGCAACTCAACCCTCCATGCAACCCATCCCCCTCAAAACACTTTTCAGCCATTTCTTTTTAAATTGACAATACTTTTCAAACGTTACTTGTGTATTATACAGACCACATCGGAGAGGTAAAGCGAGGTCAAGTCACAATGTCATTCTATCGTTACTTTTCAATTAAGCTATTGAATACCTTTTATCAATGTCTCTTGTAGGTGTCAAATCTATTAAGTATCTGAGCATATTCTTTGTATTGTTGATGGAAGCATCCCATTCTTTAATTACCCGTGAGGCATTCTTAACCTACGCAATACCTTTACGCAAATACCTTTTCGCAAAAAAAAATTCGCAAATAGAGTTATTTTTACCTCACAATTTTCAACTTAAAATGATTAGTAATTGGATTCAGATATACTACGAACGGACTTTCAGTCCTACATTCACGGGTTTTTGCAAAGTGCTATGGGCTTCATTGAAAAAATACCAGTTAAAAAAAAATAAAAATAAAAAATAAACATCTATCGTCTGCCAAGCCATGTATCGTTCATTGTAATAGGCAAATGACCCTGGTAACCCAATTACTTGAAAATATACACACATATCCATGCCTCAGGCTTGTGAAAGTGCATGTATATTTTCAACCTTTTACCCCCTTACTACTGGGGTTGTCATCCTCAAAAACATAGTTTCCTGACTTTTCAACTACCTTGAGCAAAATGGCTATCTCAAAATTGTGTTTGGATATGTTTGGGGAAATGGTGGGCGTGGAAGGGGGGTTAGTTGCCCTTTAATCATTTTCGACCATTAGAAAGAGCACTAGCCCTTTAAATTTCCAATCGAATGAGCTCTTTTCGAAGTTTCTACAACTAGAAAAGACTATCTCAAAATTTCTATCAGATGCATTTCGGGAAAATACGTGGTTTGTATGTTGGTGGAGGGGGATATACACCCTCCCATCATTCTGAATCTCAAAAAGTGCCCTAAAACTTCTGATTAGCAATCCAATAAGTCCCCTCCGAAGTTTATATGATCACGTTTTCTATATAAACCTTATATGTCCCCAGGGCATAACTTACAAAACCTGCTCTGAGGGTTGTAGGGGGGGGGGGCGTCATCCTCAAATACATAATTTCCGGACCTTTCAACTATATTGGACAAAATGGTTATCTCAAAATTTTGATTAGATGTGTTTGGGAAACTGTGGGCGTGGAACGGTAAGTTGCCCTCCAATCAATTTCCTCTTTAAATTTCTAATCGAATGAGCTCTTTTCGAAGTTTCTAGAACAGCAAATGGCCATCTCAAAATTTCGATCAGATGCATTTCGGGAAAATGCGAGGTGTGTGGTGAGGGGGGGGGGGTGTATCCAGACTCCAATCTCCCTGAATCTTAAAAAGATAATATAACTTCTGATAACAAATCTAATGAGCACCCTCCGTAGTTGATACGATCACCCCTTCTATATATACATTAAATGCCCCCAGAGCATAAATTATAACCCTTTGCCCCGAGGCCGCTGTGGGTTGTCATCCTCAAAGACTTAATTTTCCGGACCTTTCATTTATATTGAACAAATTGGCTATCTTAAAATTTCGATTGGATGTGTTTGGGAAAATGGTGGGCGTGGGAGGGGTTAGTAATCATTTTCGACTATTAGAAAGAGCACTAGCCCTTTCAATTTCTAATCGAATGAGCCTTTTTCGAAGTTTCTACAACAACAAATGGCCATCTCAGAATTTCTATGAGTGGCATTTCGGGAAAATGCTAGGTATGTGGGAGGAGGGGGATATCCGCGCTCCCATCACTCTGAATCTCGAAAAGGGCACTAAAATGAAACCCAAAACGAACAGAAATTACAATAATTAACCGAGTCAAACTCAAAACGAGCAGAAATTAACATAAGTTGGTTGCAAAACACCTATGCTTTCCCAAGGCCAGAACAAAATTTGCACTTGACTGAAAAAATATAAATGTTTTTACTTTTATAACTTTAATAAATCAAATAATATTAACATTTTGATTACTAAATATGAGTATATGTATATTAAACTGACAATGCACATACATTTGTATTTTTTCAGTAAAGTACAAGTTTTGTTCTGGCCTTGGGAAGGCATAGGAGTTTTGCGCCCAACTTATGTTAATTTCTGCTCGTTTTGGGTTTAATTTATTTATCAATGCTGACTTGTGGTAGTTTCACACTTGGTAGATTATTTGATTTTAATTTTGCTCATTTTTGTTTAATGGAGTTCTTTACTTTTCTTTGAAAATTTTATTTTGTGGAAAAAGTTTTTTAAATTAATTTCTGTTCGTTTTATATTGACAAAGTCTTTTCAGGGAAAAAGAAAATAATACTTTAAAACTTTTCGTTTTTTAAGACTTTATAGTTTTGTCTGCTATTTGTATGCTGGAGAAAAATTTTCAGCAACTTTTAACAACATACACCCTTTTAAAAATCTGGACACAAATAGTACTGTTTAATTTAGTTTTCATACCTCCTCTAGTTGACCTAAAATGGAAAACTTGATACCATTCGCAAAAAATCTGTTTACTTTCTTTGATAGCTTGAATACACTTACGCTATTTTGATTTGGTTAAATTTTAAGAGCAGAAATGGGAGGGTTGGAGTGGGAGGGTGGGCGTGGAAGGGTGGGAGTGGAAGGGGGATTAGTTGCCCTCTAATAACTTTCGACTATTAAAAAGGCATCAGCCCTTTCTATTTTCAATCGAATGAGCCCTTTTCGAAGTTCCCGCGACAACTCCTTCGATCCGAAGTGCCCTGGTCTAAACAACAACAACAACAACAAATAATACATTATACCCACTTCGATCTTTACTATAAAAAAGTCAAGCCTTCCAATCACTTTCGACTATTAAAAAGGGCACTAGGCCTTTCAATTTCCAAAAAGTAAAAAAATAATATATGGTACATTGTGCCAACATTTTTCTTATATATGCCCTCAGGGCATAACTTAAAACCCTTGCCCCGAGTTTTGTGGGGGAGTGTCCTCCTCAAAAAGATATTTTCTACCTAGAAATCAACTACGCTGAACAAAATGACTATCATAAAATTTTGATTGGATGTGTTAGGGGGAATGATGGGCGTGGGGGAGGCTAGTTGTCCTCTAATCACTTTCGACTATTCAAAAGGGCACTAGCCACTCCAATTTCCAATCGAATGAGGCCTTTTCGAAGTTTCTATGACAACTCTTTCGATACGAAGTGGCCGGGTATGGATAAAAAAAAAAAAAACAAAACAAAAAACACATTGTGGCCACATCGTTCTTTACTTAGGCAGCGCTAGCGCGCTGCCTATGATATTTCATTTGAAAAAGGCAATTTCCTTGATCACTTAAAAGTAGCAAAGGTGATAACTCTTCATAAGGGTGGTCTTAAATAGGAAACTGAAAACTGGCAGCCGTTTTTCTGTTTTTTCCATTATTTTATAAATTATTAGGAAAAGTAGTACATAAGCGTCTATATATTTTTCTATTGACTAAGAATTTGCTGAGTGAAATTCAACTCAGATTTTGCAAAGATTATTCGACGACGAGTGCTTTGCATCGTCTAGTTGAATCAGCTAAGCGGTATAGACAGACATGAAACATCTTTGTCAGTATTTATAGAAATGCACAAAGCTTCGAAATGGTTGAATGTCAGACGCTGCTAAGTCATATGGTGTCGTTAGGTGTCCACAGAAAGTGCTGAAGTGCTATAAAAGCTATATCAAATGGAGATCTCTAAAAGTATTGTACAGAACGTAAGCTTAGCAGCATTTCCAGTGAGGAGTGAAGTGACGCAAGGGTCAGAATTGGGTCCATTATTTTACCTCATCTATGTTGATCTCATGCTTCTTTAGTACAAGAACATATGTCTTACCTCCTTTGCTGAAAATACAGTTTTGCCTGTTTTTGCCTCGTCTTAGGATGAGCTCGTGAGAAAAGTGAATCCTGCATTGGAAAGATTGGAGTTTAATATGTATAAATTAGCCAAAGACATTTTTAGTGATGTTCTGCAGAGCTGGTACCTCAGATGTGTTCTGGCTTTTTAGCTTTATTTGGTAAACCAGTTCAACAAATTGAACATTCTCCCCATTTTTTATTTCTTGATTGGAACTAGCATGAAATGTTACAACAATTTTATTTCATTGATCATTAACCGGATGGTTGGCATGTTTTGACGTCTGCAGCATTTTCTGACACAGAAAAAATTTCTAACTAAATACTTTTTGCTGGCATATCTCTACGTCTCCTGCAGTTCACGTGGCCTCATCTGGAGCACCTACTTCTTGAACAATTATAGGAGAGTAACTTTGTATAGTGTACATGGTGCATCTGCTTGCTATACGTTTCTGAAGCTCTTTTATGTTGGTCAAACGAGAGACGACCCTGCTATAGTACTTGTGTTTCAGTGTATTAATAGTTTGACCCCTGACGATTTTAAGGATTTTTACACAGTTGTTGGTTTAAGGGATAACACAGTTGTTGGTTTATGTCATTGTATCCAGTTTTCATTTTCAGTCAAATACCCGGCTCCACTTGTATGGAATGGCTTACAGGTTAGCGTTTTATAGTAGCAGAACTTGTACCGCAGTTAAAAAAAAATAAAAGATTATTTTTGGGAGAGTTTGACTGCTGAATTTTTATATGTATCGTAGGTTGAGTTAGGGAAGCATGCTGGCTAAGGGAGGTAAAGGTGGGTTGGGACACAGGGTGGGGGAGGTGAGTATGTACGAGTGATGGAAACTGGATTTGATATTATTATACTGTGAGATTTATCTAATTATTTGATTTATTGTATAATAAGTTATGCAGACTTTCACGGCACCACTCTTTATTTTAGCTTTCTAAACTGATATGCTTGATTTATTTTTTTGGCATTATCTTTTTTCTAAAAGCAGAAGCTATATTTGAAAATGTGAGTAGACAATTTATCAGGATACATTTACTTGACGACTTATCGTCGAATAGCATTCGAATAAAGTAGATAGGAATTTTAAAAACTTCTGATAAAGCTAATGACATGAATATGCAATGTTATGAAATGACATAAATGCGGAACTACTACACACTTCAAGTTTAGATCACGCTTTTTACGGGCAATTTCTTACAAATAGAAAATAATTTATGTTTTCATCTCTTTTTTTCAAGATTCTTCCCTCCCCGAAATGTCTGTCCCCCCCCCCTCCCCTATCAAAATAAATTTCTCTGTGACCGCCCGGCCAGGTTTATATCTTTGTGTTAAAGTGTCTGAAAACATATTGAAATAATGAATGGTCTAGTTAAATTCATAAGGCTAAGGGAATAGTTATGGTAACTAGAGAGGGGTAAAGCAGCTAACATGCAATAATTCTACGCCTGCCAATTACAACCAATTTGAAGAAACAAATGACTGAAAAAATACTATAAACAGAAGAATAAACAATTCTTTAATATTTCAAAAAAAAAAAAAAATGACAAAAAATAGAGCATCATAGGATTTCAAAGATGTCTTTGGTTTTTCAGAGCCAAAATATTTGATTTATTTCTTTAACATAATAATTACTTTGCTGAACATAATAAATAGTAAAAAATACTTATGTTATAACGGTCAGAATGTATTTCATAGAAAAATTGTCGTGAAAGAGTGCCTCAATGGAGTAGAAAAGAATTTCCATGCATCGGATAATTTTCAAACCACGAAAATGCTATTTTACAATTTGATCCGAACTCAAGCTGGATAAGTCTGCAGCGCAGTAGAGCGTTATGACAACTACGACATGCAAAAAAAAAAAACATCTCGAGAGCGAAAGTCTAGTTTTACCATATAGAGCTCTGACCTTTTAGGCTTGAATCCTACTCTTTATTTCTGTCAAGAGAACTTTTTTTCCTATTGAAGGGCATCTTTGTTCTTCCTCGTAAAACAAGTTTTTTAATTTAACTTTATAGAACCTGGGAAAATACAACTTTACAGCAAAGTAATCGATAAGAACAGAATTTGAGAGAAATGTAGTGTTAGCACAGCTGTGGAAGATTAATTGACCATTATCACCTGTAGTAACTCACAAAGAATAGTTTTGTGTTTTTTTTTTTTTTTTTATTAAACTATCGTAAAAGTTAAAACCATCGTAAAAAGTCGAAGTTGAAAACCACTGCAGCATATATCATAGTAGGGGTAAATATCAAATTATTTTGCCCCTGGCTATTATTCTGCATTTTTGTAAATACGAAAGTTTGCACAGACCTACCATAACCTTTTTATTATTTTAAATTAATCATTATAAGAGTTATTCATTTAATTTTCTGGAAACAGTTTTATACAGATGGACGAAAAAGAAAATAAACTATCTCACATGATCTCATTGGGTTTTTTTTTAAAGCATTTTCACGAGCATGTGTTTTTGTGATTTAATTTATTATACTGCTTTGCTTTAGATTACTCTGAATGCATCACAATATTCCCTCACAATTGGCAACATAGCAATAAGCAGCTGGTTTTCCCCAGCGATTTAAGTAAAGCGTCAAAATTATAGTCTAGGAAAACCTCCATTTCGAAGGATTCAGTTTTAAAAAACTCCGATTCAGTTTATTTACTGGTATTAATTTTATTTGACTGCTTCTTTGGAATGTATTTTTTTCATTTTATCGAATCGAGTGGATTTCTAATGACAATTTCATTTTATATCTGAGTCGCAACCTTGATTAAAGCTTGACATTAGAAATCGTGGCCCCAATTAAATTATATTTCATTATATATTTTCTTGTTGCTCTCAATTCTTTTACTTCGATAACTATTCGACGTAAAAGATCCATCGAACTTTCAAGAGCATGTCAGTTTATTGCTTGCAAAATCGATGCTACATTAGAGCAATCTCTTAACTACATAACTTAAGATATAAACTTCAGTATAAATTAGCTTATATATAATTTTTATACTCAAGCAGGAAGAATGGGGTACACAGAGATGGAGTAAGGCTCATGATGAATAAGGAAGCTGCTAAGTCCTGTTTAGGTTGGGAAGGTATTAAAAGTAGAATGCTAATCGCTCATTTTATGACTAAAAAGTGTAAGGTATCAGTCATAGTAGTATATGCCCCAGTAGAACCTACTGACGGAGGTAGTGGTGACTCATATGAATTTTACTTACAGTTACAGGAAAAAACAGACAGGGTCCCATGTAGAAAGACGGTGTTTTTATTAACAGATTTTAACGCCCAGGTTGGTAGATATAGGGATAGATGGCATCCTAGCCTAGGTAAAATTTGATGTAGGAAAAGAAAACAGTAATGGTTACGGTCTTTTGCAATTTAGTACGTATAACAGTTATAATCAATGCAATATTTGGTCATAAAATGGCCCATAAATTAACATAGTATTCGCATGATGGTAAGATAGCTAACCTTATTTGTTATGTTATTGCAAATTGAAGACTGGTAGGATTCAAGACACTAGGGTATATAGGAGTGCTGTTATTAATGTTAAACGTATATATCACCATCAAGTAGCGGATAGGACTAATTTAAGGCTGAAATTTAGGAAGGGTAACCACCTTCCGGGAAGCTATGACGTCGGTAGGCTCCAGGATGAAAATTTAAGTGAAACTTTCCAGGAACAGTTGAATACTAAACTAGAGATTCTAAGATTTCATAGTGTAGAAGACGATGAAATAATTTTAGGAAAATATCTTGTGGAGTTACTGATGGTGTCTTAGGGAAGAAAGTTAGAAACGCAGCTAAAAATATTAGAGAAAATGTTTTATGTTTAATATAGAGGACAAGGGGCTTGAATAAGAAGTATCTGAGTGATAAATTGTATGAAAATAAGAGGAATGTAAAGAAAGTGGAGAAAGCATTAAAATATGAACTAAGGGGGTATCAAGTGGAGACCATGGATAAAATTGTCGGGGATCTGAAAGATGCAGCTAGACGGCATGATTATAGAATATTGTACTGGCATGTTAATAAATTGAGAGGTTATAGTCAATTTGAACATGTCCCAGTTAAGGGACCGGATAAAGGGCGATTGAAGCGATTGGGCCCAGTCGGGCCCCGTGTTTGAAAGGGCCCTGTGCTGCCATCAAAACGAACAATTGATTTTCGAAATTGTAAATGTTCTTAACAGTTCCAGTAAGCGTTGCGTCTGGAAAACCATTTTCCAGGCTAAAACCAATAAAAAAATCTATCTGATATCAACAATAATCATGATAAAAACGAACAAACTGGACAATCAAATGAGACAAGATCCAGAGAACGACCTGAGATATGTATATTTATGATTGGTGATAATGAACAGCCTAGGCCATCAAAAGAGACAAGACCAATCCAAGCAGTTAAGGCAAAAGGCACTGAAAATGTCCGAAGCAACGGTAAACGAAAATAAAGATAGAAGAGATATGTAGTTAGAATATTAGCGAGACCAACAATTAGAGCAAGTCAAAAATGAAATTGAAGAGCATAGAAATATGCAATTAACAGATAAGTGACTTCGAGAACCACAACGACACAAAAACGAAAGTGAAGAACAAGAAAAAATATGCAGTTACTAGACATATGACAATGAGGATCAGAACGAATCAAAATGGAAATAAAGAGCAAAGAAATATATGGTCAGAAGATATACGACCACGAGAACAAAGAAACGTGTCAAAAATAAAAGGGAAGAACAAAGAATTGCATGCTTAATAGAAACGCTAATGTGAGTGTCAGAAAGTGTCAAAAATTGAAAATATTATGTTAAAAGAACAGCACCATCAGAATCTTCGATGCTAACTAACTGCTGCGTAAAACCTAGTAAAAATCTATAAAGATGCCGTAAACTACGCAAGTGTTGTGTACAAGTCATTGGGGCACAAGTAAGTGTTGTGTACAAGTAAGTAAGTATACTTACTTACTTACTTACGTTGGGGCCCTTCAGCTCTGTATGTATTCACAGTGGAGTCCTCCATTAACCCGCATTAAAAGTAGCCAACAAAGATGAGTTTCTTAGTCAAATTGCATTCCTGCATCAACAATTTCCAAATGAATTTGTTTGGCCTGTTATAGGACATCACTTGCTCTGTAAAGAGCTTCATGAACAAATACGAAACTGGAACTCATGTTTTGCTCTAACTTTATTCAACGCAAGCGATGATCGAACCAAAAATAGTTGTTAATTTTTAAGCATTAAAACAGCTGGGGAAATTTAACACAAAAGCAATTTAGCGGCACACCATCACAAACCCCTGAAGGTGATTTTGAATCATATACATATGGCCAAATGTAACTTTTTAGAACCCAATGGAGATGTTAAAGAACACTTTTCACATCTTTTAAATCATTAGATCAGTGGTAACCCACCAGATCTCTTCGAAGAATTATTGTGAGACAAAAACTGCTATGCTAAAGGTTACATGAATCCAAAACCCAATCATCATCGCTATAATTATCAATTTGTTTGCTTCGCGTCACCTCAGCTTATCTTTCGTCATTATGAAATACATATCGCCGAACCTTTTTTTTTAACAAAGGTGTGTTAGGCATTCATGACGTCATGTATATATGCAAAACATGTGCAAAAACAATAATTAAGGCTCTCAACGACTTTTTCCAGACTTGTGACCAATTTAGATCGTTTTTTTATTCGAAAATATCCCTAGATACCAATTTTCCCGAAAAAATATGGAGTCATTTTCGGGAAATAGAATAAATATATACATACACAATTATTACTCTAAAAAAAATAAAGAATATATATATATATATATATATATATATATATATATATAGATATATATATATATTATATATATATATATATTATATATATATATATATTTATATATATATATATATATATATATATATATATATATATATATATAATATATATATATATATATATATATATATATATATATATATATATATATATATATATATATATATATATATATATATATATATATGTATATATATATATATATATATATATATATATATATATATATATATATATATATATATATATATATTATATATATATATATATATATATATATATACATGTATATATATATATATATATATATATATATATATATATATATAATATATATATATATATATATACATGTATATATATATATATATATATATATATATATATATATATATATATATATATATATATATATATATATATATATATATATATATATATATATATATATATATATATATACATGTATATATATATATATATATATATATATATATATATATATATATATATATTATATATATATATATATATATATATATATATATATATATATATATATATATATATATATACATATATATATATATATATATATATATATTATATATATATATACATGTATATATATATATATATATATATATATATATATATATATATATTATATATATATATATATATATTATATATATATATATATATATATATATATATTATATATATATATACGACTACATATATATATATATATATATATATATACATATATATATATATATATATATATATATATATATATATATATATATATATATATATATATATATATTATATATATATATATATATATATATATATATACATGTATATATATATATATATATATATATATATATATATATATATATATATATATATATATATATATATATATATATCATATATATATATATATATATATATATATATATATATATATATATATTATATATATATATATATATATATATATATATATATTTATACATAAATATGTTGGATTTGAATTTCACTTAAAAATTTAATATATAGAGGAGGCCTTGCCAAGAAATTCCAATTGGGCCCCGCACTTAGTCGATCCGGTTCTGCCCAGTTAAAGATAGGGATGGGTTACTATTAGTGATAAGGAAAAAGTTAGAGAGAGATGGGGAGAATATTTTAAGAATTTTCTAAACCAAGATAGAGTTACCAGAAAAGATATAGAGGGAAACGAAAAAGTTTTTGACACCTTGGATGTGAATGAAGATTTATTTTGTGAGGACGAAATACTGATAGTACTAAAAGGATTACAAAAATTAAAAGGCCCCAGGTGCTGATAGTGCGGTAAAATGAGTATCTTAAAAGTGGAAGCAATGAGAATATAAGAAATCTACTAGAGATTATGAATAAGATTTTTGAAAAAGGGGAAGTACCTACCAAATTTAGGAATACCTTAATTAAACCAACGCATATGAAAAGTGATAAGATTGAGTATGGTAATGATCGAAGCATTAGCTTTGTTTCTGTAGGTAGCAAAATACTTAGAATGATGATACTTTTTAAACTTAGAGATGATGTAGAAAATTTCTAAGAGAAAAACAGTACGATTTTAGTAAGGGCAGAGTAAGGGCCATTTGATCATTGTATCAAGTGGGACAGAAAAACTTTCTTGGACTTCAATTATTCTGATGATTTTAAGCATCTTAGATGAAAATCTGAACAAAATAAATGAACTTTTAGAGGTTTTCCGAGTTAAGGATGCTAGAATAGGTTTGAAAATTTATGTGAGGAAGACTAAGTAGCTAAGTCTAAGAATAAGTGAAGACAAAAAGGTGACGTTGGCTAACAAAAAGATCGATCAAGAGGACAGCTTTGCTTACCTTGGAAGCATTATTAGTAAAGACGGTGGATGCCGTGGAAATGTTAAAAGCAGAATAGCCAAGGCTAAGTCTGTTCTTTACGGTTGAAAACAGTTTGGAAGAATAAACAGATAAATCTGCCAACCAAGACTAGAACATTGGAAGGTACAGTGATGGCAGTGGTAAAATATGTTTTTTTTTTTTTTTTTTTTTTTTTTTTTTTTTTTTTTTTTTTTTTTTTATAGAAAACGTTGTTGAAGAAAGTTCAAAAAGGGCTCATTTTTTTGAAAATTGAAAGGGCAAGTGCCCTTTTTAATTGTTGAAAGTGATTAGAGATCAACTAACGCCCCTCTCACGCCCACCATTTCCCCAAACACATCCAATCAAAACTTTGAGATAGCCCTTTTGTTCAATGTAGTTGAAAGTTCTGAAAATTAGGTCTTTGAGGATGACAACCCCCCTCATAGCCCTCAGGGCAAGGGTTATAATTTATGTCCTGGGGGTATATAAGGTCTTTATAGAAAGTGTCGTCGTAGCAACTCAAAAAGGGCTCATTCGATTGGAAATCGAAAGGGCTAGTGCCCTCTTTATAGTCGAAAGTGATTGGAAGGCTTGACATTTTTATAGTAAGGATTGTCGTGGGTACAGTGTATTTTTTTTTTTTTTTTGTTTAGACCAGGGCACTTCGTATCAAAGGAGTTGTCATAGTAACTTTGAAAAGGGCTCAATCTTTTGAAAATAGAAAGGGCTAATACCCTTTTTAGTAGTCGAAAGTAATTTGAGGGCAACTAGTCCCCATTCCATGCCCTCCCTTCCATTTGCCCATTATGTTTAAAAACTAAATGTCGCCTTAAGATTAAATCAAAATGTTCCGTGTTAATGCTAATTCCCAATAAGGCATCTCAGTAGTATGCCCAGAATGACTGAGGGCATTATGTTCAAACTTTTGGGGCTACTTCTTCTCTTAAAACTTAATGAATTCAAAATAGCGTAAATGTATCAAAGCTATCAAAGGAAGTACAGATTTTTTTTCGCGAATGGTATCAAGTTATCTATTTCAGATCAAATAGAGGAGGTATAAAACTAAAATTAAAACTAAATGGCAATACTGCATCTACATAAATACTTCATATGACGTCATATCATTATTCATAATGACGTCACGATAGGAATCATTATTTCATCTTTTTGTTATTGCAATATTTATATTTCATTTGCTTTTTAATTTTATATTTCTTTATTAACTGTCAATTCAAAATAACATTAATTTTTTTTTTTTTTTTTTTTTTTTTTTTTTTTTTTAATATTTCTGTATATTTCTGTATATAACTTATATAGGCCTAGTCAGTGAGTTACACATATTTATAAGTAGTAGGCTAAATATGTCACTCAGTTATATATTTCTGTATATAACTTAGATAGGCCTAGTCAGTGAGTTACACATATTTATAAGTAGTAGGCTAAATATGTGACTGAGTTATATATTTCTGTATATAACTTATATAGGCCTAGTCAGTAAGTTACACATATTTTAAGTAGTAGGCTAAATATGTCACTGAGTTATATATTTCTGTATATAACTTATACAGGCCTAGTCAGTGAGTTACACATATTTATAAGTAGTAGGTTAAATATGTCACTCAGTTGTATATTTCTGTATATAACTTAGATAGGCCTAGTCAGTGAGTTACACATGTTTATAAGTAGTAGGCTAAATATGTCACTGAGTTATATATTTCTGTATATAACTTATATAGACCTAGTCAGTGAGTTACACATATTTTAAGTAGTAGGCTAAATATGTCACTGAGTTATATATTTCTGTATATAACTTATATGCCTAGTCAGTGAGTTACACATATTTATAAGTAGTAGGCTAAATATGTCACTCAGTTATATATTTCTGTATATAACTTATATAGGCCTAGTCAGTGAGTTACACATATTTTAAGTAGTAGGCTAAATATGTCACTGAGTTATATATTTCTGTATATAACTTATATAGGCCTAGTCAGTGAGTTATGTATATTTATAAGTAGTAGGTTAAATATGTCACTGAGTTATGGCCTTTGCAAAACAAAAGTGATCCGTTTATCTGGCCTCCCCCAGGCCATTCAGCGTGTCCCCAGGTGGCGATAGGGGAACCCTCTACAGATATGTAGGGTACCTCCATAGGAGGCACGGACCAAGGGGGGACCTTGTCCCTGGGGGTCCATAATAGAATCTGGGGCGCCCTTGCCCGGGGTCATAAATACAGGCGGAGGAGGAAGAAGGCCCCTCAAATGTACAACTCAAAAGGGCCCACTGGTTTGTCCACAAGTTCCATGAGTTGCAAACCTTCTCCCAGCAATGGGTTAAATTGCACGGTGATGCAGAACACCATCGCGGGAGGATCCTCTATAGGAGGACAACTGTGGCAGGGCGTAAGATCCAGATCTATGGACAACGGCCTCTGCAAAGGGCTGCCTCGACCTTTTCGGGGTACCTGCAAGACTGGGGACCTTGCGGTCAACTCTATTCCCACTTGAGGAGTGGCGCCCCTCGAGGAAATTATAGCCTAGTAAACGACACAGCATTCGCACGGGATTCTGACTAATGGACAATTCTTCTGGGATTGGTATGTTTTGATGGGCGTCTTTGGGCTGAAAAACCTCTTCCTAGCTAATTTATCTGTTACGGGTTGCCTCCCCGTAGTAGCATAATATTTGTAGCCATGAATATATAATGAGTCGGAGGTAATAGGCTTGAGATTGTCTGTGCAGGATTTCGACTCTTGTTGATAGAAGAGCATCGCCAAGTGCTGAAAACCATGTTGTGACCAAGATGGGCCCAGGATTGCACAAAGCCTCCATTCATGGAGGTCCCAGGGACTTCTTGCTGTCCGGTTCTAAGCCGGCTTAAGCACTTCGGTGTAGACTTGAGAAGATATGTGATCCCCGTCCTGCACTGGTATCCGGGATCATTGCTTTTCCTGAGGCGAAAAAAATTTCAATGATTTAAAGAACATGAAAATTGGAACTTGGAATGTTACGACATTAAAAAATGACTATTGTATCGACATTTTGACTGACGAATTCAGACGATTCGAACTGGATTTATTAGGAGTTTCAGAAACTCATATCCCAGGGGTAGGAAGCATGAAATTAGGTGATATAGAATTTGTTTACTCAGGCAGGAAGGATGGGGTACATAGACAGGGAGTAGGGATCATGATGAATAAGGAAGCTGCTAAGTCTTGTTTAGGCTGGGAAGGTATTAATAATAGAATACTAATTGCCCATTTTATGACTAGAAAGTTCAGGGTATCATTTATAGTAGTATGCGCCCCTGTAGAACCGACTGATGGAGATACTAGTGACTCAGATGAATTTTACTTACAGTTACAGGAGCAAATAGACAAGGTCCCAGGTAGAAATATGATGTTATTACTGGGAGATTTTAACGCCCAGGTTGGTAGAAATAAGGATAGATGGTATCCCAGCTTAGGTAAATTTGGTGTAGGAAAAGAAAACAGTAATGGATACAGACTTTTGCAATTTTGTAGGTATAACAATCTAGTTATAACCAATACGGTGTTTGGTCATAAAATGGCTCATAAGCTAACATGGTATTCACGTGATGGTAAGACAGCAAACCTTATTGATTATGTTATAGTAAACCGAAGACTGGCAGGATCAATACAAGATACTAGGGTATATAGGAGTGCTGTTATTGATGTTAAAAGTAAAGATCACCATCTAGTAGTGTCAAGGGTTAATTTAAAGCTGAAATATCGGAAGGGTAATTACCTCACGGGAAGTTATGATGTTAGTAGACTCCAGGATGAGAATTTGAGAGAAACTTTCCAGGAACAGTTGAATACTAAACTTGAGAGTTTAAAATTTGATAATGTGGAAGATGGTTGGAATAATTTTAGAAAAATAATTTGTGAAGTTGCTGAAGGTGTATTAGGGAAGAAAGCTAGAACTGCAGCTAAGAATATTAGTGAAAAAGCTTTATGTTTAATAGAAAGGAGAAAGGACTTGTACAAGAATTATCTGAGTGATAGATCGCATGAAAACAAAAGAAATGTAAGGAAAGTGGAGAAAGCATTGAAATATGAACTAAGGAGGTGTGAAGTGGAGGCCATGGATAAAATTGCCGAGGATTTAGAAGATGCAGCTAGAGGGCATAATAGTAAAATATTGTACTGGCACGTTAACAAATTGAGAGGTAGTAGTCAATCCGGACTTGTCCCAGTTAAAGATAGGAATGGGGTGGCAATTAGCGACAAGGAAAAAGCTAAAGCGAGATGGGCCGAACATTTTGAGAACTTGCTTAACCGAGATAGAGTTGCAGGAAAAAATATAGAGGAAAATGAAAAAGTTTGTGATACCTTGGATGTGAAGGAATATTTGTTTTGTGAGGAGGAATTAGCAACAGTACTAAAAGGATTAAAGAATAATAAAGCTCCAGGTGCTGATAGGGTAGTAAATGAGTTTCTTAAATATGGTGGCTCTGAGGTTAGAAATAAGTTATTGAAGATTATGAATATGATTTTTGAAAAAGGGGAAGTACCTAACGATTTTAGGAAAACCTTAATTAAGCCACTTTATAAGAAAGGTGATAAAAGTGAGTGTGGTAATTATCGAGGCATTAGTCTGGTCTCTGTAGGTAGCAAATTGCTTAGTAATATGATACTTTTTAGACTGAGAGATGCTGTAGACAAAGTTTTAAGAGAAGAGCAGTGCGGTTTTAGAAAAGGTAGAGGATGTGTTGACCAAATTTTCACTCTTAGGTTAATAATTGAGAAGTGCCTAAGTTTTCAAACACCTTTGGTCCTCAGTTTTATAGATTATGAGCAAGCGTTCGATTTTGTTGATAGAGGAGCTTTAGTAAAGGTTTTATCCTTGTATGGTATACCAGACAAATACATTAAAGTAATTAGTGCTATGTACGAGAATAACACTGCTGCGGTTAAAGTAGGAAATGAGGTTAGCAGCTGGTTTTGTATTAAATCAGGAGTTAAGCAGGGTTGTGTTCTATCCCCCTTTATATGGATTATTTTGATGGACTTTGTTTTAAGGAGCACAGGAAAGGCAATGGGAGACCACGGAATCAAATGGGGAGGAAAAAGTCTCCTAGACTTGGATTATGCTGATGATTTAAGCATCCTAGATGAAAGTGTGAGCAAAATGAATGAAGTTTTAGAGGGTTTGCGAGTTCAGGGTGCTAGTATTGGTTTGAAAATTAATGTTAGGAAGACTAAGTCACTAAGGCTAGGAATAAGTGAAGATGAAAAGGTGACGTTGGGTAATGAAAATATTGATCAGGTGGGCAGCTTCACTTACCTTGGTAGTATTATTAGTAAAGATGGTGGGAGCAGTGAAGATGTTAAAAATAGAATAGCCAAGGCTCAGGGTGTTTTTTCACAGTTAAAAAAAGTCTGGAAGAATAGGAAGATAAGTCTGCAAACCAAGATTAGAATCTTAGAAGCTACAGTGATGACAGTGGTCAAATATGGTTCTGAAGCATGGACGCTTCGAAAAGCGGATGAAGATTTGCTAGATGTTTTCCAGAGAAATTGCTTAAGGATTGTTCTGGGTACCCGGCTGACTGACCGTATTTCAAACAATAGGCTATACGAAAAATGTGGTTCAATACCGCTTTCTAGGTCTATAATGAAAGAAAGGTTGAGGTGGTTAGGGCATGTTGTGCGGATGAAGGATGACAGATTGCCAAAGATTGTTCTTTTCGGCCAACCATCTAGGGCTAAACGGAAAGCAGGTCGTCCCCGTCTGGGGTGGGAGGACGTCATAAAGAAAGATTTAAAGGAAATGGGAACTTCGTGGGCGGGTGTAAAAAGGGAGGCTTTGAATAGATTGGGGTGGAGGAGGAGCGTGCGTAGCTGTGTTGGCCTCAGGCGGCTTGGTGCTGCGATGAGTTGTTAGTAGTAGTAGTAGTAGCTCCGAAAAACGGAGGAATGTTTGGTGGACGTTTTCCAGATATATTGCCAAAAGATTGTTTTGTATACCCCACTGACTGACCGTATTTCAAACAGTAGGCTGTACGAAAATTTTGGTGCCATCCCGCTTTCTAGGGCTATAACGAGAGAAAGGTTCAAGGGCGCCGGCAGAAAATTTTCTATGGGGAGGGGTGGACCAAACACCGTAATATCGGTGGTGGTTGGATGACAGGGAATATATTTCAGGAAATTTTTTTCGTAGGAATAAATTCATTTTTAAATGCTTTTAGTAAAAAACTCTTAAATAAAAAAATCAATTAAATTGCATGAAAAATGAAACAAAATACAGTAAATTTCAAACGACAAGGACTCCTGGCAAAGGGATTAATTTATTTAACCGAAAATATATTTAATTATCATGTCTTTAATCTTAAAAGAAAATCAAACTCAAACCAAAATTACAGAAAGATTTATTGCTTCCGTAGATTAAAAGAGATGTAGACATGTCTTTATGCAATTTCCTAAGCCTTAGAATAGCTCACAGAAGTAGTAGGGATACTCAAAAATCATACTGCCAGCATAGATACCACGTTTTGATTTTGTAACGGCCATATAAAATGTACCTCTTTCATAACAGCACAATTCTCCCTACCTAGAACTTAAATTCCTTATATTTTCAGACATGAAAAAAAAAAAAAAAATAGAATAGCAAGAGAAAAACTAAATTTGAACTTACTATCCAGCTGCTAGATTAACCGTCTTTCTTTTTAGTGTCTTATTCAACTAAATCAAATGAATAGGTTCAAAAAAAAATTCGTCACAAGAGAATCTTATCAAATAGTTTGTGATAAAAAACAAACAAACTAGAAGTAAAAAGTGACTTGGACAAATATTCATCCAAACTAAAAATAGAATTCTCGTGACAATTGCTGAACTGGCAGTATTGGCTTTTTATGCTGCCTCTGAATATATAAAATTCTTTCAGTTATTGTTACCCACTCAAAACCAAAATTATGAGAAAATTTGCCTGATTTAAAAAAAGGGAAACACCCCCCAAAAAGCAAGCGATCTTACTAAAAACCCCTTTATTAGATAAATCATATCAGAGAACCTTACCATAGAGGTTTCAAGCTCCAATTTTTAAAATATGAAATTCCACTTTTTTTTTCAGAAGAATTATCGTCGATGCATGTTTAATTGTTTTGTTTTTCACAGGGGTGATTGTATCAAACCGAAGGTCCAAGATAATTGGGAGGGAGCTCTTTCAAACGTGAATTTTAAGCTTTTTTTTAAGTGACCCTACAGATTGGGCCAGGGGAAAGTCTTGTTTTCTTGCTATTTTAGGGCACCAAACTACGAATTTACCCCGAAGAGGACGAATCTGCAATAAATTTATTATTTTGAGAAGCTGATTGATTTAAAAGTATCAAAAAATATATTTTAGGCTTCCCAGTTGCAAAAGAAGTAATGCCACACAGTGGGAGTACTGGATTAAACCAAGTTGATTCGCTTTATTTGTAACGAAAACAGGCTACGTTTGGTGATCTGTAATTGCGTATCAGTTATAATGAGGGGGAAGTTATTGTATACGTGGTAGTAGGGTAGATTCCCAAAAAAAGTACATTTTAATGGACAAACTGCTTACTCTTCATGAGGCTTCAGATTAATGTTGAAAGAGGTAGGGGGGAGAAGGAATTAATTAAATTGTTTCTCTATTCAGTCACAATGTTATATTTCCATATCTACCAGCATAGAGGTGGAAAATGCAAGGCAGGTTATCATCAGCCCCACCAAAAAAAATTTTGGGGGGATGGCAAATACTGCTAGGAACTTAGTTTTCAGCAATTTTAAATGGTGGTATTTTCTCTTTCTATTTCTATAAAGTACTTTAATTTATTCTAAAAATGTAAGTAATGCATGTATCGATAAGAAATCCTGTTGTAGAGGTTGTGATGGCTTTAGGTAGGCCTATGTAAAAGATCAAAGGTCTCACAGAATTTCAATTTGCAATTTATTAAAAAATATAAATGTTTTTACTTTTATAACTTTAATAATTCAAATAATATTAACATTTGGATTACTAAATATCAGTACATGTATATATAACTGACGATGCACATTCATTTGTATTTTTTTCATTAAAGTGCAAATTTTATTCTGGTCTTGGGATGGCATAGGGGTTTTGAGCCATACTCATGTTATTTTCTGCTTGTTTTGAGTTTGAATCGGTTATTTATTGTAATTTCTGTTCGTTTTGGGTTTCATTTATTTATCAATGCTGATTTATGGTAGTTTCACGTTTGGTAGATTTTTATTATTTTATTTTTGCTCATTTTTGTTTAATGGGGCTCTTTACTTTTGTTTGAAAAACTGAGTTTGTGGAAAAAGTTTTTTTAATTAATTTCGTTTCGTTTTATATTGACATAGTCTTTTCATGGAAAAAGATAATAATTCTTTAAATCTTTTTGCTTTTTAAGATTTTATAATTTGGCCTGCTACTTTTATACTGGAGAAAAATTTGGACACAATTAGTAGTGTTTAATTTAGTTTCATACCTCCTCTAGTTCACCTGAAATAGAAAAGTTGATACCATTCGCAAAAAAGAATCTTTTTACTTTCTTTGATAACTCAGATACACCTACACTCTTTTGATTTGGTTAAATCTTAAGAGCAGAAGTATCCCCGAAAGTTTGACCATAATACCCTCAGTCGTTCTTGGGATGCTGCTGAGATGCCTTATAGGGAATTAGCATTAACAAAGTGCATTTTAATTTAATCTTCAGGCAACATTTAGTTTTAAAGCAAGTGGGAGGGTGGGAGCGGAAGGGGGACTAGTTGCCCTCCAATCACTTTCGACTATTAGCCTTTTTTAGCCCATCCAATTTTCAATCGAATGAGCTCTTTTCGAAGTTCCTAAGACAACTCCTTCGATACAAAGTGCCCTGTTCTAAACAAAAAAAAAGAAAAAAATTATAATACATTGTACCCACATCGATGTTTACTATAAATTAATTGAAAAAAAACTTTCCGAAAAATAAGTTTTTCAAAGAAAAGTAAAGGCCATTTTAAAGTTAAGCTCAGGAGATACAAATACCTGTAAAAATTCAAACTCAAAACTACCAGAAATTACTATTAAAGAATAAATGAAACCCAAAACGAACAGAAACTAAATAAACAATCATAGCAAAAAACATACAACAAATAATAATATAAATGAACGAATACATCTTAAAGCGAGTAATGCTTAGATTGAATATGAAAATCAAGCTTAAAATGAAAAAAAAATAGTTTGCTATTAAAGTATAAATGAAACTTAAAACGAACAGAAATTAAATAAACAATCAATGCGAACAAACACACAATATATATTAATTTAAATGAATAAATAAATCTTAAAACGAGTGAAACATAAATTGAATAAGCAATCAAGTTTGAATCGAATACAAATGACTACAAACAAGAGTTTGGGTATCGCCTCACTGCAGAAGCCTAAAACCTACTGCGTCATTGGCGCCTTACTGAAAACTATACGAGTCTTGGAAAGTATAAACAAAATCAAATTGGATATTAGATATATAATGATATTAATTTTTGAAAGATTCACCAGTTCAAGATTTTTTTTTCACTGTAATTTTTATTTTCATTTTCAATGCTGTAAGAACTGGAAAAGAATAAATTTGTAACATACGAGTAATTCGTTTTCAGTGAAGCGCCAATGACGCAGAAGGCTTTAGGTTTTTACAGTTAAAGAAGGGGGCAGTATCCAAATTTTGTTTGTAGTGAAACTATATTTGTCTTGACCAATCTTGGAAAGAACTAATAATTTAAACTGAATATTTGATGTATAAGGATATTAATTGCTGAAAGCTCATCAGTTCAAAATTTTACTATAATTCTAATATTTATTTTCAATATTAAGTAAAAAAGAAAACATTTGTATTATAATTCGTTTTCAGTAAAGCGCCAATGACGCAGTAGGTTTTAGGCTTCTGCAGTGAGGCGATACCCAAACTCTTGTTTGTAGTTATTTTTATTCGATTCAAACTTGATTTGCATATTCAATTTAAGTTTTACTCTTTTTAAGATTTATTTATTCATTTACATTAATATATATTGTATGTTTTTTCGCATTGATTGTTTATTTAAATTTTGTTCGTTTTAAGTTTCATTTATTCTTTAATAGTTATTTCTGGTAGTTTATTCTTTAATAGTTTATTCTGTAAATAGTAATTTAATAGTAAAATATAAGTCATATATTATTCTGTATATGTTATTTTGAGTTATACTTTTATTGCCTTGCGTTCAGTTTTAAGCCTTGAGAAAAAACTGAAACCATAGCGGAGACAATGGTGGGGGGAAGACTCCCCCCTCACATGCATAATTGATCAGCCACGGAGAAAGTAATACAAATGAAAATAATCTGTGTTTTGAAAATGTCTTTTTTTCAAAAGACACGAACAAAATCGTCTAAAGGAACCTGAAGTGCTATCTCTGACATTTCCGTTGATTCTTTATTCCCGTTACTTTCAGATGTAAAATTTAGAACATTATCGAATGGGTTTAGTCGTCCCCTCCCTGAATAATTCACATTTGGAAAACCCACCCCTGGGAAATTCCTCCCCCCTCAAAGAACATTTTCTTTTCCTGCTGATAATTCCCCCGCGTCAAATTCCACCCAGCAGAAATTTCCCAGCCGTAGAATATGCTCCCCCAAACATATTCCCCTCAGATAATTTCGGATATTCATAAAAATGGAAGCTGAAATTTCTACTCAACTTTTTAGGTGAGAAGCAATGCTGTAGCGTTACCTAAGTAAAGAGCCATAAGGTTTCACTGAATTAATACTTATTTATTTTTCTAGGGGCACTTTATGTGAAAGAGATGGTCGCAAAACTTTGGAACGGGGTTCATTGAATTACAAATTAAAATTTATAGTGCCCTTACGCCAGGGGCGGATCCAGGATTTTTTAGGGGGCGCAAAATAGGTTGATCCGATAAACTTGCGTTAGGAGCAAATTTAATTAACGCAATCTTGCTTTAATTAAGTAAATAACATTACTTTAGACTACGTTAGAAGGGGGACGCCCCCCTTCGCCCTCCCCTGGATCAGCCACAGCCTTACACTCTCTCTTTCTTTCCTTGTTAGGGAGGAGAGCAGATTCCTAATAGGTGTGTGTTAATACCAAAACATTCTAACTCTCATTGGGCCTTCAGGTATAAACAGAATAAGATCAAAGAAAGGGATGGGGAAAAAGGGCGTGGGGGGCTATATGTTCTTTAATCAATTTTGACTCTTAAGAGCTAGACTAGAACTTACAATTTCAAATCA
Organism: Artemia sinica; assembly: GCA_027921565.1. NCBI lineage: Eukaryota > Metazoa > Arthropoda > Branchiopoda > Anostraca > Artemiidae > Artemia > Artemia sinica. The sequence continues at coordinate 30,794,916 of CM051264.1, forward strand.
AATGAGCCCTCTCTTAGGTTTATACGAGAATCCCTTCCTGCCCCCGGGCCCTGGGGGGTTTTGTCGACGCCAGAGTTTTGTTACTTAACCTTTCAACTATTTTTAACAAAATAGTATTTTTAACCCTTGCATATAAAGCAGCTCTGGGGGGAAAATAATAAAAAAATATTGAAGCTATATAAGATTTATTCACTTATTTATGTTTGCACCGGTTATCTTTATGTTTGTAAGATAATTAATTTTAATTTCTGTTCGTTCGGGGTTTTGTTTATTCTTTAACAGTAACATTCTTTAACATGCCCTATTTTCTGCTATAATAAACTAAAATAGCTTTACACAAGAGATAACCATTCACAAACAGTATATAGAGCTATCCTCCCATTTGCGCTGCAAATGCGAGGATATTATGGGGTTGGACAGACCTATCCTCCCATTTGCGCTGCAAATGGGAGGATATCATAATTAATTTCATAATTTATATAGGTGATAGCCATGGACAAGAAGTCTATACAGCTATGGGAATCACAGACACATTTACATGCGCTGTTAGTGGGAGGATATTTAGTGGTCTGGTTTGATCTTAGGGGGCGGACAGGGTTGGGTGTGTAAAACCATTACATTGGAGCGCTGTTTTCACGAATCTCAGTGCATTTATATACAACTAGCAGCGCATCCAGAAGATCCAAGATTAAGCATGCCCTATTTTCTGTTAAAATAAACTAAAATAACTTTACACAAGAGATAACCATTCCTCCCATAACCATGGGAGGATATCATAATTAATTTGATAATTCATTTAGGTGATAACCATGGACAAGAAGTCTATAGAGCTATGGGACTCACAGACACAAATTTATCTGCGCTGTTTGTGGGAGGATATTGAGGGGTCGGGTTTGATGCTAGGGGTGGACAGGGTTGGATTGTAAAACCTTTACATTGGAGCACTGTTTTCACGAATGTCAGTGCATTTATACACAACTAGCAGCGCATCCAGAAGATCCAGGATCAAATATGCCCTATTTTCTACTAAAATAAACTAAAATAACTTTACACAAGAGATAACCATATAACCATGGGAGGATATCTTAATTAATTTGATAATTCATTTAGGTGATAACCATGGACAAGAAGTCTATAGAGCTATGGGACTCACAGACACAAATTTATCTGCACTGTTAGTGGGAGGATATTAAGGGGTCGGGATTGATGCTAGGGGGTGGACAGGGTTAGCTGTGTAAAATCTTTAAAGCATTTATACACAACTAGTAGCGCATCCAGAAGATCCAGGATCAAACATGCCCTATTTTCTGCTAAAATAAACTAAAATAACTTTACACAAGAGATAACCATTCACAAGCAGTATATAGAGCTATCATTAGGGGGTTGTACAGACCTATCCTCCCATTTGTGCTGCAAATGGGAGGATATTTTAATTAATTTGATAATTGAGGATTTCGTAATTAATTTAAGGATATCATAATTTAATCATAATTAATTTCTTTAGAAATATTATAACCTAGCTGCCTCCACTATATGACCTGAAAAGATAAGTAACAATTAATTAAACAAACTTATATAGGTGATAACCATGGACAAGAAGTCTATAGACCTATCTTAAGTCAGACCTATCCTCCCATTTGCGCTGCAAATGGGAGGATATCATAATTAATTTGATAATGGAGGATTTCGTAATTAATTTAAGGATATCATAATTTAATCATAATTAATTTCTTTAGAAATATTATAACCTAGCTGCCTCCACTATATGACCTGAAAAGATAAGTAACAATTAATTAAACAAACTTATATAGGTGATAACCATGGGCAAGAAGTCTCTAGAGCTACCTTTGGACAGACCTATCCTCCCATTTGCGCTGCAAATGGGAGGATATCATAATTAATTTGATAATTTGATAATTGAGGATTTCGTAATTAATTTGAGGATATCATAATTTAATCATAATTAATTTCTATAGGAATATTATAAACTAGGTGCCTCCATTATATGACCTGAAAGGATAAATAATAATTAATTAAACAAACTTATATAGGTGATAACCATGGATAAGAAGTCTATAGAGCTATGGGACTCACAGACAGATATTTACATGCGCTGTTAGTAGGAGGATATTAAGGGGTCGAGTTTGATGCTAGGGGGCAGACAGGGTTGGCTGTGTAAAACCTTTACAATGGGGCACTGTTTTCACGAATATCAGTGCATTTATACATAACTATCAGTGCAACAGATCACATGAAAACAAAAGAAATGTAAAGAAAGTGGAGAAAGCATTGAAATATGAACTAAGGAGGTGTGAAGTGGAGGTCATGGATAAAATTGCCGAGGATTTAGAAGATGCAGCTAGACGGCATAATAATAAAATATTGTACTGGCACGTTAACAAATTGAGAGGTAGTAGTCAATCCGGACTTGTCCCAGTTAAAGATAGGAATGGGGTGGCAATTAGCGATAAGACAAAAGCTAAAGCGAGATGGGCCGAACATTTTGAGAATTTGCTTAACCGAGATAGAGTTGCAGGAAAAAATGTAGAGGAAAATGAAAAAGTTTGTGATACCTTGGATGTGAAGGAAGATTTGTTTTGTGAGGAGGAATTAGAAACAGTACTAAAAGGATTAAAGAATAATAAGGCTCCAGGTGCTGATAGGGTAGTAAATGAGTTTCTTAAATATGGTGGCTCTGAGGTTAGAAATAAGTTATTGGAGATTATGAATATGATTTTTGAAAAAGGGGAAGTACCTAATGATTTTAGGAAAACCTTAATTAAGCCACTTTATAAGAAAGGTGATAAAAGTGAGTGTGGTAATTATCGAGGCATTAGTCTGGTGTCTGTAGGTAGCAAATTGCTTAGTAATATGATACTTTTTAGACTGAGAGATGCCGTAGACAAAGTTTTAAGAGAAGAGCAGTGCGGTTTTAGAAAAGGTAGAGGATGTGTTGACCAAATTTTCACTCTTAGGTTAATAATTGAGAAGTGCCTAAGTTTTCAAACACCTTTGGTCCTCAGTTTTATAGATTATGAGCAAGCGTTCGATTCTGTTGATAGAGGAGCTTTAGTAAAGGTTTTATCCTTGTATGGTATACCAGACAAATACATTAAAGTGATTAGTGCTATGTACGAGAATAACACTGCTGCGGTTAAGGTAGGAAATGAGGTTAGCAGCTGGTTTTGTATTAAATCAGGAGTTAAGCAGGGTTGTGTTCTATCCCCCTTTATATGGATTATTTTGATGGACTTTGTTTTAAGGAGCACAGGAAAGGCAATGGGAGACCACGGAATCAAATGGGGAGGAAAAAGTCTCCTGGACTTGGATTATGTTGATGATTTAAGCATCCTAGATGAAAGTGTGAGCAAAATGAATGAAGTTTTAGAGGTTTTGCGAGTTCAGGGTGCTAGTATTGGTTTGAAAATTAATGTTAGGAAGACCAAGTCACTAAGGCTAGGAATAAGTGAAGATGAAAAGGTGACGTTGGGTAATGAAAAGATTGATCAGGTGGGCAGTTTCACTTACCTTGGTAGTATTATTAGTAAAGATGGTGGGAGCAGTGAAGATGTTAAAAATAGAATAGCCAAGGCTCAGGGTGTTTTTTTCACAGTTAAAAAAAGTCTGGAAGAATAGGAAGATAAGTCTGCAAACAAAGATTAGAATCTTAGAAGCTACAGTGATGACAGTGGTCAAATATGGCTCTGAAGCATGGACGCTCCGAAAAGCGGATGAAGATTTGCTAGATGTTTTCCAGAGAAATTGCTTAAGGATTGTTCTGGGTACCCGGCTGACTGACCGTATTTCAAACAATAGGCTATACGAAAAATGTGGTTCAATACCGCTTTCTAGGTCTATAATGAAAGAAAGGTTGAGGTGGTTAGGGCATGTTGTTCGGATGAAGGATGACAGATTGCCGAAGATTGTTCTTTTCGGCCAACCATCTAGGGCTAAACGGAAAGCAGGTCGTCCCCGTCTGGGTTGGGAGGACGTCATAAAGAAAGATTTAAAGGAAATGGGAACATCGTGGGCGGGTGTAAAAAGGGAGGCTTTGAATAGATTGGGGTGGAGGAGGAGCGTGCGTAGCTGTGTTGGCCTCAGGCGGCTTGGTGCTGCGATGAGTTTGTTAGTAGTAGTAGTAGTATCAGTGCATCCAGAAGATCCAGGATGAAACATGCCCTATTTTCTTCACAAGAAAACCCTATATGTCACTGTAATTTTTTTTTTGCCTTAGGAATATTTTGAACTAAAATAGCTATTCTAAATATGATCTGGTCCATTTGAGGAAAAAAGGTGTAAGGGGAGGGGGTGCCCTCTCAAAACTTTTGACTCTTAAAAGGATACATGATAACTAGTCAAATGAGCTGTTTTTAGAAAACGAGGAGTTCTTAGAAGAAGGCCCAATAAAACATTAAAGCCTAATGGTTTTTATGACCTTTGGTTTTCTATGGTCTAAAACTTAGTACGTAACAGAGAAAAATTAATTAAAAAAACTAAAATAACTTTACAGAAGAGATAACCATTAACAATCAGTACATAGAGCTATCCTCCCATTTGCGCTACAAATGGGAGGATATTAGGGGGTCGGGTTTAATGTTAAGGTGTGGGCGGACAGGGTTGGCTGTGCAAAACCTTCCTGTTGGTGGCCCTGTTTTTACTGATGTTATTGCAAAACTAAAAACAATACAACATCGAAACCTTATTGCCTTTATGGCAATAAGGAAATCCTTTTATATGGAGGTAAAATCTACAAACAAACAAAATTCTTTTAGCATCTAGAAAGAATTATATAATCGTTACAGTATATAAACCTATCCTCCAATTTGCGCTGCAAATGGGAGGATATTAGGGGGTCAGGTTTAGTGCTAAGGGTTTGGCGAGCGGGGCTGGCTGTTCACAACAAAATGAGGAGTTTTTAGAAAAAGACCCAATAAAACATTAAAGCCTTAAGGTCTTTATGACCTTTGGTTTTCTATTGTCTAAAACTTAATAACAGAAAAAAAATTAATTAAAATAAACTAAAATAACTTTACAAAAGAGATAACAATTAACAAGCAGTATATAGAGCTATCCTCCAAATTGCGCAACAAAGGGGAGGAGGGGGTTGGGTTTAGTGCAAAGGGGTGGGCAGACGGGAATGGCTGTGCAAAACCTTCCAGTTGGTGGTCCTTTTTTCACTGATCTTATTGCACAACTAAAAAAAATAATAAAACATCGAAATCTTATTGCCTTTATGGCAATGAGGATATCCTTTTATATGGAAGCAAAATCTACAAACAGAACAAATTCTTTTAGTATCTAGAGAGAATTATATAATCGTTGCAGTATATAGCGCTATCCTCCCATTTGCGCTACAAATGGGAAGAAGGGGTCGGATTTAATGATAAGGGGTGGGCGGACAGGGCTGGCTGTGCACAACTTTCTCGTTGGTGGCCCTATTTTCACTAATCTTAGTGCACAACTAAAAAACAATAAAACATCGAAACCTTATTGCCCTTATGACCTTTAGTTTTCTATTGTCTAAAACTTAGTAACATAAGAAAATTAATCTAAAAAACTAAAATAACTTTACACAAGAGATAACCATTCACAAGCAGTATATAGAGCTATCCTCCCATTTGCGCTCCAAATGGGAGGATATCAGGGCGTCGGGTCTAATGCTAAGGGGTGGGCGGGCCGGGCTGGCTGTACACAACAAAATGAGGAGTTTTTAGAAAAAGACCCAATAAAACATTAAAGCCTTAATGTCTTTTTGAACTTTTGATTTGTATTGTCTAAAACTTAGTAACAGAAAAAATTAATTAAAAAAACTAAAATAACTTTACAAAAGAGATAACAATTAACAAGCACTATATAAGGCTATCCTCACATTTGCGCTACAAATGGGAGGATATTAGGGGGTTGGGTTTAATCCTAAGGGGTGGGCGGACGGGGCTGGTTGTGCACAACCTTCCCGTTGGTGGCCCTGTTTTCACTAATCTTAGTGAACAACTAATAACAATAAAACATCAAAACCTAATTGACTTTATGACGTTTAATTTTCTATTGTCTAAAACTAAGTAACATAAGAAAATTTATTTAAAAAACTAAATTTATTTATTAATTTACATTAATATTTATTGTATGTTTGTTTGCATTGATTGTTTATATAATGATTGTTTGACTGTGTATATGCCCTTAGAGCATAACTTACAACGCCTACTCCCAGGCCCTGGTGAGCTGTGTCGACACCAGAGTTTTTTGTTATCAAAGCTTTGAAAAAATTTCTATCTCAAAATTTTTATCTGATGCGTTTAGGACGTGGAGGGGGGGGGGGGTTAGTTGCCCTCCACTCCCTTTTGACTCTTAAAAAGTCAACAAGAACTGTCAATTTCCAATCAAATGAGCCCTCTCTAAAGTTTGTACAAGCATCCGTTCCATAAGAAATAATATGAAGGATTCGGAGAATCCTTAAATTACAACCCTTGCCCTGAGGGCTGTGCGGGAATTGTCATCCTCAAAGACCTAATTTCCAGACCTTAAAACTACGTTTAATAAAATTGCTGTCTCAAATTTTGATTGGATGTGTTTAAGGGAAAAGGTGGGCGTGAGAGGGGGGTTAGTGGCCCTCAAATCATTTTTGACTATTAAAGGGCACTAGCCCTTTGAATTTTCAATCGAATGAGCCTTTCTTGAAATTTCTGCGACACCGCCTTCTATAAAAACCTTATATGCCCAAAGGTATAACTTAAAACCCTTGCCTTGAGGATTTTGAGGGAGTGTCCTCCACAAAAACATATTTTCTATCTGAAAATCAACTACGCTGAACAAAATGGCTACTAGCCCTTTGAATTTCTAATCGAATGAGCCTTTTTTGAAGTTTCTACGACAACACCTTCTATAAAAACCTTATAGGCCCCCAGGGCATAACTTAAAACCCTTGCCCTGAGGGTTTTTCGGGGATTGCCCAGATCAAAAACATATTTTCTATCTGGAAATCAACTACGCTGAACAAAATGGCTATCTCAAAATTTTTATTGGATGTGTTTGGAGGAATGATGGGCGTGGGGAGGGGGGGGGGACAAGTTGCCCTCCAATCACTTTTGACTATTAAAAAGGGCACTATCCCTTTGAATTTCCAATCGAATGAGCCTTTTTTGAAGTTTCTACGACAACGCCTTCTATAAAAACCTTATATGCCCCAAAGGCATAACTTAAAGCCCTTGCCCTGATGGTTGTGTGGGAGTGTCCTCCTCAAAAAAATATTTTTTATCTGGAAATCAACTACGCTAAACAAAATGGCTATCTCAAAATTTCAATTTTATGTGTTCAATTTTATGTGAATCACTTTCGACTATTAAAAGGGCACTAGCCCTTTGAATTTCAAATCGAATGAGTCTGTTTTGAAGTTTTAAGTTATGCCCCAGGGCATAACTTAAAACCCTTACCCTGAGGATTGTGGGGGAGTGTCCTCCTCAAAATATATTTTCTATTTGGAAATCAACTACGCTGAACAAAATGGCTATCTCAAAATTTTGATTGGATGTGTTTGGGGGAGTGATGGGCTTTGGGGGGGGGGGCTAATTGCTCCCCAATCATTTTCAACTTTTAAAAAGGGCACTAGAACTCTCTATTTCCAATCGAATGAGCCCCCTTTGAAGTTTCTACGACGACGCCTTCCGTATGAAGTGCCTCTGGGGAAAAAAATTAAAAATAAATAAATAATAAAACATTGGAGCGTTGCCTATGGAATGTTAAGCCTTCCAATAACTTTCAACTATTAAAAAGGGCACTATCCAATTGAATGAGCCCTTTTGAAGTTTTTTACGACAACGCTTTCAATAAAAACCTTATATTCCCCCAGGGCATAACTTACAACCCTTGCCCTGAGGGCTGGGGGGGGGGGTGTCATCCTCAAAGACCTAATTTCCAGAACTTTTAACTACGTTGAAGAAAATTGCTATCTCAAAATTTTGATTGGATGTGTTTGGGAAAATGGTGGGTGTGTGAGGAGGGTTAGTTAAACTCCAATCACTTCCAACTATTAAAAAGGGCACTAGCCCTTTAAATTTCCAGTCGAATGAGCCCTTTATGAAGTTTCTGAGACAACGTTTTGTATAAAAAAATTTATATGCCCCAGTGCATAATTTACATCCCTTGACCTGAGGGCTGTGAGGGGGTTGTCATCCTCAAAGATATAAGTTCTGGACCTTTCAACTACGTTGAAAAAAATGGCTATCTCAAAATTTTTATTGGATGTGTTTGGGGAAATGGTGGGCGTGAGAGGGGGGTTAGTTGCCATCCAATGACTTTCGACTATTAAAAAGGGTACTAGCCGTTTCAATTTCTAATTGAATGATACATTTTTGAAGTTTCTACGACAACGCTTTCTATAATAAAAAAATCTTATATGCCCAAAGGGCATAACTTAAAACCCTGGCCCTGAGGGCTGTTGGGGAATTTTCATCCTCGAAAATATAATTTACAGACTTTTTAACTACGTCGAAAAAAATTGGCTATCTCAAAATTTTGATTGGATGTGCTTGGGAAAATGGTGGCTGTGAGAGGGGTGTTAGTTTTTCTCCAATCACTTTCGACTATTAAAAAGGGCAAAAGCCCTTCTAATTTTCAGTCGAATGAGCCCTTTTTTAAATTTCTAAAACATTACTATCTATAAAAACCTTATATGCCCCAAGGGCATAACTTGCAACCCTTACCCCGAGGGCTCTGAAGGGAGTTATCCTCAAAGACCTAATTTCTAAAACTTTTAAATACGTTGAACAAAATGGTCATCTAAAAATTTTGATTGGATGTGTTTGGGAAAAAGGTGGGCGTGAGAGGGGGGTTAGTTGCCTTTAAATCACTTTCGACTATTAATAAGGATCTTTTAATTTCCAAGCCTTTCCTTAGCCCTTTAATTTCCAATCGAATGAGAACTTTTCCAAGTTTCTAAGACAAAGCTTTCAATAAAAACCTTATATGCCCCCAGGGTAGAACTTACAACCCTTAACCTGAGGGCTGTGGGGGCAGCGTCATCCTCAAAGATATAATTTCCGGAGCATTCAACTACTTTGAATAAAATGGCTATCTCAAAGTTTTAATTGGATGTATTTGGATAAATGGTGGGTGTGGAAGGGGTGTTAGTTGCCTTCCAATCACTTTCGACTATTATAAATGGCACTAGCCATTTAAATTTTCAATCAAATGAACCCTTTTTGAAGTTTCTACGGCAACACTTTCTATAAAAAACCTTTTATGCTCCCAGGGCCTAACTTACAACACTTGCCCTGAGGGCTGTGGGGGGGGGGGGGTATCATCCTCAAAGACATAATTTTCAGAACTTTCAACTACGTTGAAAGTTTTCAACTACGTTGAAAAGGCACTAGCCCATTGAATTTCCAATTCAACTTAGCCTTTTTAGCCTTTTAGAGTACCTACAACAACGCTTTCTATAAAAACCTTATATGCCCCCAGGGCATAGCTTACAACCCTTGCCCTGAAGGCTGTGGGGGAGTGTCCCCCTTAAGTTGAATTTCCAATTCAACTTAGCCTTTTTAACTAGCCTTTTTAGAGTACCTACAACAACGCTTTCTATAAAAACCTTATATGCCCCCAGGGCATAGCTTACAACCCTTGCCCTGAAGGCTGTGGGGGAGTGTCCCCCTTAAAAACATAATTTCTATCTGGAAATCAACTACGCTAATCAAAATGGCTATCTCAAAATTTTGATTGGATGTGTTTGGGGAAATGGTGGGTGTGGAAGGGGTTTTAGTTGCCTTCCAATTACTTTCGACTATTAAAAAGGGCACAAGCCACTCCAATTTCCAATCGAATGAGCCCTTTTTGAAGTTTCTACGACAACTCCTTCGAGACGAAGTGCCCTGATCTAAGACCATGACCCCCCCCCCCCCCAAAAAAAAAATAATTATAACACATAGTGCCAACATCGTTCTTTACTTAGGCAGTGCTATTGCGCTGCCTATGATATCAACAGTTTTGAACTTGGTTATCAAACACCAAAATATTTGATGCCTTTAGACTCAATTGATTATAAAAAGTAACGCATTATCAAATTAGTTTGTTCAAAGTAAAATATTAAAACTAACATTAAGAAAATCAAATAAAATCTTTTAATTTAATATTTTTAGAATACCAAACACCAATATATTTACAAGCATAACACCGTTTTGCTTCAGATGCGTAAAAAATTAAATCTTTTTCAAAAAGACAACAAGATAAATACAAACACTCCTGGAAAAAAATGATAATAAAAACACAAAAAAACGTATCTGTTCAGGGGGAAAATACCAAAATTCCCAGCATTCCGTTCAGAAGAAACATTTCTGACAATAGTGGCTTCATATATCAGCTCATCGGTACACTTGCAATGCAAGCAAAGTGTACGGCATATTTTTACCAAAATTGCCCATTATTAAGTTGTTTTCCTTGTGTTTTCTATAATTAAACGAACTTTCTTTTGTACTAATAGCTGCACTAATTACTAATAAACAAATATATATTTTGGATCACCATAAAAAGCTGATTTTTTGATTGAATGTTATCAAACAGTTCGTGGTACCGAACTGTAAGTAAGGAGCGACACGGCTCAACAGTAACCGAAACTCTAAAAAACGGAATTTTGATACCAATAGATACATCAAAAGAATCAGAGTCTTATGCTGATTTCAAATATATAATTATCATCAAGTGTATTCCTACCAATCAAATGTTACGTGCCTGAGAAAATTTGGCTGATTTTGGAAAAAAGGAGAAAACACCCACTAAAAGTCATAGAACATTAATGAAATTCACACCAACAGATTCAGCGTATAAGAGAACCTTATTGAAGGGGTTTCAAGCTCATATCTGCGAAAATGTGGAATTTTGTATTTTTTGCCAGAAGAAAGATCACGGATGTGTGTTTATTTGGTTTTTTTTTGTGCTTTTTTTTTCCAGGGGTGATCGTATCGACCCAGTGGTCCTAGGATATCGCGGGAGGGAATTAAAAATTTGAATGGAAATCAAAGTTCTAATATTTACATATATCTAGAAGTCCAATGTTTACATATAGTTTTGTTTATTGGGAAGTATACAGACGTTTTCAGGGGGGATTTTTTCTGGTAGTGGGGGGGGGATATGTGAGAGTAACTTTCCATTGAGGAAGTTTTCATGGGGGTAGGGGCATTGCTATGAAGAGGGCACCAGATTTCCCAGCATTATTTAAGAAAAACGATCAGAAATTAAATAAAACAAAAAGTTTTTTCAACTGAAAGTCAGGAGCAACATCAAAAATTTAAACGAACGGAAATTATTACGTATATGATTGGGTTCGCCCCCTAGTCAATACCTCTCTCTTTACGCTAAAGTTTTTTTTAATACTTTCATAAGAGCTATTTATTCTAATTAACGGCCTTTGTGATTAAGGGGTAGTTTTTAAAGAATTGGAGCAAAATTCGAACTTTAGCGTAAATAGCAAGGTATTGACTAGCAGGTGAACCCCTAATATGCTTATTAAAAATATATGAATATAGAAGTTCGTTGCGTAATTTAATTCTTGAGTTACGTATATTTATTACCAATAAAAACGTCCGTAAATAAAATTAAACAGCTTTCGAGAAAGCCATTTAACCAAAAAAAGTAAAATTAATATGAAAACTTTGTTTTAATTATTCATGCACGGTGAGTCAAAATCAAAACCCGCATTAATTCAAAAACGTTCAGAAATTAAATAAAAAAAAACAAGTTTTTTTAACTGAAAGTAAGGAGCTACATTAAAACTTAAAACGAACAGAAATTATTCTGTATATGAAAGGGGCTGTCCCCTCCTCAACGCCTCACTCTTTACGCTAAAGTTTGGCTCTTTCTCATAACTCTATTTTTTAAAACAATAAAAACTTTAGCGTAAAGAGTGAGGCGTTGAGGAGGGGATATCCCCTTTCATGTACAAAAATAATTTCTGTTCGTTATAATGATAATTTCGCTCCTTACTTTCAGTGAAAAAAACTTGTTTTTCTTATATATAATCAAAAGTTCGGCTCTTACACTTTTGTTATTGAAAAGGATCGTTATTTACTTACCATTCATTGCTATGAAGAACTTGATTTTTTTTTACTCCAACCAAATGATATAGAAAAAATGTTTGCAGAAAACTGGAAACGGGTCACTCAGTCACAAATTAGAGCTTATATTTCCCTTATCAAGGGCCAAAATCTATTGGCAGGCAGCCAACAATGGGGCAAGACACATTTTTTTTCATGTCTTTTTCATATTCTGCTCTTTTTCCTTTGGTTTCCTTATAATTACTTTATAGTCCCAAATTTCCAGGGGGGGGGGATGGCTCGCCTGAACCCCTCGCCGTCACTCATGGAAAGGTTGAGATGGACAGGGCACGTTCTGCGGATGAAGGATAACAGATTCCCAAAGATTGTTCTTTTTGGCCAAAGTCTAGGGATAAACGGAAAGCAGATCTTCCACTATTGGGGTGCAAGTAAATCTTAAAGAAAGATTTTAGGGAAATGGAAACCTTTTGGAAGGATGTAAAAAAGGAGGGTTTGAATTGGGGGGAGGGGGGTGGCTCGCCTGCACCCCCTGCCGTCACTCAAGGAAAGGTTGAGATGGATAGGGCACGTTCTCCGGATGAAGGATAACAGATTTCCAAAGACTGTTCTTTTTGGTCAACGTCTAGGGATAAACGGAAAGCAGATATCCCACTATTGGGGTACAAGTAAATCTTAAAGAAAGAACCAGGAAAATGACAACCTTTTGGAAGGATGTAAAAAAGGAGGCTTTGAATTTTTGAATTGATTGGTATGGAGGCGAAGCATGCGTAGGTGTCTTGGTCCCAGGTGGCTTGGTGCTCCAGTGAGTTGTTAGTAGTAGGAGTAGTGTATAGACAGAAAATTTAGAGACTGAGTATTTTCCCAAAAAGGAGAGGTAGAAAAGAGTACTAACAAATAAAAAAACATAGTAAAATATCTACTTACCAGACTTGACTCATCTGGTGATGCAAGGCTTAGCAAAAGTACACTGACATTTACTATTACAGGTCCTAAAAACAGATAGCCAGATCAAAATGTAACTTCAACTAAACTTGCTTTAAAAGTTTATCTTTCATTCAAACAAAATATAAAAGTAAACAAAAGAATATTTAAATATTAGTATTTATTTTGGGTTTTCATTGCTCTTTAAAAAATCTTTTATGGATATTAATACTCTCCCTTGTTCCCTCCTAAGTATGTAATACTTTGCATAAATGAATCAAATCTAAAATTGATTAGCTCATTTGAAAAAAAAATCCGAAATATCATAGGAAAAGCCACAGTGTTAACTCGGTAAAGACCAGTGTATCTTCTATGTGATATTTTACATTTCAGCCCCCCTACCAATATTGCCTTTAAATTTGCATTTGCAGCTGACAATAGCTGTTAAAAGGCTCTAAAAGGCTTTCGATAAAAGACGATCAAGAATTTTAGGGTACAGTCAGGGTTTGAAGGGGTGGGAGTCAGTAAAAAATAGTTTCTTTTAATTTTAAGCTTTAATGTCGATCTTTACTTTCATTTAGGCGAGGAAATTGAAATTTGTGTAGTCCTTTGACTGAGTAATTTATAAACCTATGCCAAGTTTCTCCCTCAACAATAGGAAGTCCCAGGGATCCTTTTTTTCCTTAGGAATCTAGATTTGTCATTTACTTCGAGATTTAAAATTTTAAAGAACTCTTTGTCCAAATTCTAAGTTCGAAACTGCACTTCAAGAAATTTATTTTTCGCAATTAAGATCAGGTACTTACTTGGAACAGTAAAACATTGAGTTAAGTACCACCATCCCGTATAGACTCATTTTTACGAGAACGTTGATTTATTTTAGTTTTATCTATTCTTGCAGTGTTTTCCCTCCTATTCAGAAGAGAGTTTTTTTTTTATCGCCTTGGGAAATCAAGTACAATTTACTTGCAGTCGATTTACCGTTCTTGGCGCATTTCCAAAACTTTTTAAACTCCCCCTTTTAAGACAAAGGAAACAGACTAAAAACATGAAGCATGCACATGGTAATACAAAAATAAACATATACAAATGGATTAAATTTATTTTTAATCTTTGTGTTTCCAAGGACACACCAGAGAAGTATGTTAAATCACTTACACTATCCAGTTTGGATTGGATTCTGATTTAAGATATGACATTCCATCTAAAAATTCATTATGTTCACTCATGCACATTTTCTTCTTTTTAATTTTGCAAAAGCTTGAGCTATACATGTGCATTCTTTTCTTTACCCCCCCCCCCAAAAAAAAAAAATAAAAAGAACTAATAGTAGTACTATAAGTAGTAATTATAGCACTGGTGGTAGAAGTTGTAATAGTAGTTGTATTAGAAAATGAGGTAGTGGTAGTAGCAGCAGTAGTACTAGTATTAGTGCTATAGGTATTAGTATTAGTCGTAGCAATATTAATAGTAATATTAGTTGTTGTACTGATGATTTTAGTAGTATAAGTAGGAAAAGTAGCTGCAGTAGTAGTAATACTTATAGTAGCAGTGATAGCAGTAATAGTCATTGTAGTAATAGCAGTAGCAGTAGTAGTAGTTATAATATTAGTAGTCGTTGTAGTAGTAGCAGCAGAAGTAGTAGCAGTAGCAGTAGTAGTAGCAGTAGTAGTTGGAGCAGGATTAGTAGCAGTAGTTGGTTTCTCATCCTTTTCTAGGTGTATTTTCAGAGATTTATAGTTTACTATGTTTCATGGTTTGACTGGTTGATGTATTTTTAGGCTTTCCTGGTTTAACTTGTGTTAAATTTAGGACCTGAGATGTTTATTTTTCTCTGCCTATTCTGAGTTAGGTTTCTTTTCTCTCTAGATGTGTGGGGTCTGAAACTTATTATTTAAGAAGTTTACTTTGGTAGTTCTGGTTTGAATTCTGTTAAATTCAGGAATTGAGATGTTTAAATTGTTATTACGGGTTTTCTTAGCTACGTCTCTTAGCCTGTGTAGGCGTGTGTTGTCTATAACCTGTGACTTTTGAAGCTTAGTTTGATACGAGTTGCATTTCGTGGCCTTTCTGTCGTGAGTGCTGTCTAAAGCTTATGATTGAGATTCTTAGATTGCTAATTTGTACTTTTCCAACCTAGCCTTTTTCGGTTTTCCTAGGCGTATTGTGTGAAATATATGATTTGAGATGGTTACTTTGATATTCCCTGACTTAATTTCTTGGTGTTTTTTTTTGTCTCTTTCAAAGATGTCTAGTTTAAAACTATTTATTTGCTAAGTTTTATACTTTGGCTTGTGATATAGTGTCAGCCAAGGCTAAATAAAGCTTTTTTTGCGTAGCTTACCCGCCAACTTTACCCAAATTACCCTAGCTTACAGCTATGGAAATATAAATAATCTTATTTAACCTAGGCTAACATAATAATACAAGTCGAAGCATGAAATATAGCAAATCAATAATTTCGAGCAACACATCTTTGAAATAGACAAACTAAGCACCCAGAAGTCCAATCAGTAATTACTGAAGTAAACATCTCAAACCATACGGAAAATTGAGATACCTAGGAAAACTGGAAAAGACTAGGTATGAAAAGTTCAAATCAGTATTCTAAGCATCCCAATCATAAGCTTTAGAAAACACCCACCTACCAAAGGCCAAGAAATGTAGCCCATAAGCAAACCAAGTACCCAAAATCATAGGTTTCAGACAGCACACACTTAGAAAGGCTAAAAAACATAGCTCAGAAAAGCCACAAATAGCAAGCTAAACATTCCAAATCATAAATTTAAAACGAGTAACATCCGAAGTACCAACGTGAACATGTAAAATAATAAGTTTTAGACACCACATAGCTACAAAGGCTAAGAAACTTAGCCCAGAATTGGCCAAAATAGCAAACTAAACAACTCAAATCCTAAATTTTAAACATGAAGTACAAATTAAGGAATGTAATTGCTGTATTGAAGAGATTTGTGACTCTCACACTAGAGGAATCCTATGTTCCAATTGTCACTATGATAAATGTGATCAGTGGGAGAATATCTATTCCGGTATGATTGGAAAGAATCCTAGACAAGATTCTAGTTTATTTCTAAGAGACTTGTATCGTCTTGGTTTTAAATGGTTTTAGAAGGAAGAATCAGGTCTGCGCTTCAACTGTTGGAAAACAAGAGAATTTGGTTTCTACGTCATCGCTGTGAAGACAATGGCTACTATGATTTTAAGCCTACTGATTTGTATTTGGCTGTTACAGAAAGTGATTCGCCATTTGAAAACATTTGAAAACACTGCATGTGATATTGCTTCAGATAAGCAAATTGAAACGTAAATTTTACAATATGAATGAAAAAAGTATCATTGACTTCAAAAAGAGATTTAATAAGAGTGAAGTTACATTGCACTGTAGAAAATATGGCCCTGACTTTGCACATCAAGATCAATATACATCGAATTAAGATGATCAAAAACCATTAGTTGTTCTCTACAGCTACCTATACGTAGAAGAAGAAATCTAAAGAGGAGACAAAAGTCATTTCTTATATGTATATACATTTTTATTAATAAATAAATTACAAATATTTTTAGAACATGGTATTCATAGGGTTCTGAAATCAATATTATACATGTATGAAAGTGTATTTTCCACTAGGAAGTCTTTCAGGCAAAGATTGTCTGCATAAATATTGAGAAATTCATTGTAAGTATAGCCATGACATCGAAAAACGAATTACAATAGTGCATGAAAATCAGAGCTTTTAGTTGTTAAATCCTGCACTCTCTTCCGGTTTTGAATAATAGTTTTTTCAGTGCTTTCAATGAAGTTGTTGATGCACGGAGTGTAGAATTCATATGGTCGGCCAAGAGGATGAAAAACTCTATATTCTTCGCTGTTTGAAAGATGCACAGCCAATAACCTGTCTTTACACTCGACGGACTGCTATTAACAATACTTATGGTATTATTAACACATTGAATTCTTCAAGAAAATCCAAGGATGTACAATAGGAATTCTTTTTGGATATGTACGGATCCATATTAATCCATATTATACTGATCATTTGATTTGTGTTCATGGCACGAGGTCTAGTAGAACACTGCCTTCGGGGGTGATTTCCCAGAAAGTTTGAAATTAATTTAATGAGATTAATGCAATACTAACAGCTGCAATACTTGAAGTCTAAACGTACACTCCCAGTTCGTAAAATACTCATATCTTTGAGTGCTAGACAAGTCCAATACCATAACACCATGAGTTTTTGCAAACACTGTATCAGTTATAATATTTTCAAATAGCTGTGAATCTCCATCTAGGGACTGCAATGTCAACTCATACAATGTACTATAGGATTTATCGAAGGATAAATTATAGAGCAGGATTCCATTTACTTTACACACAAGAGAGGAAAGTCCAAACATTTCAAATTTGTGTGGGGAACTTGTACACGATCCTTTAGAACTAGGACTTTTTACAAATGCCAGTGCTAGTGACTTTATAAAGTGTGGTGGGGGAATTTGAACAAATACTTTCATGAACATGTTTCAAAACTTATAAGTTTCAAGTTTATCAAGTTTAAGTCATACCCATCAAAAGTTACGCGCCTTATAAAATTTGCTTGATTTTCAAGAAAGGGGGAAACATCCCCTAAAAGTCTTAGAACCTTAATGCAAATCACACCATCAGACTCAGCGTATTAGAGAACCCTACTGAAAAGGTTTCAAGCTCGTATCTGCAAAAATGTGGAATTTTGTATTTTTCACCATACGAAAGATTACGGATGCGTGTTTATTTTTTATTTTATTTTCATTTTTTCCCAGGAGTGACCGTATCGACCCAGTGGTTCTAGGATATGACGGGAGGGCTCATTCGAAAGGAAGTTAAAACTTCTAGTGTCCTTTTTAAGTCACCAAAAAATGGAGGGCAACTGGGCCCCCTTCCCGTGCTCATATTTTCCCCAAAGTCATCCGATCAAAATTCTGAGACAGCCATTTTGTTCAGCATGGTCGAAAATAATTTTGACTATGTCTTTGAGGATGACTTAATCCCCAACAGTCCCGGGGGAAGGGCTGCAAGTTATGAACTTTGCCCAATGTTCACATATAGTATTGATGATTGGGAAGAATACAGACGTTTTCAGGGGGATTTTTGCAGGTACTTTGGGGGGGGGGGTTACGTGGGAAGTTCTTTCCCTGGAGTATGTTTTCATGGGGGACAGGACATTTCTATCAAGGGGGCACCGGATTTCCCAGCATTATTTAAAAAAACGATCATAAATTAAATTTAAAAAAACAAGTTTTTCAATTGAAAGTAGGGAGCAACATCAAAACTTAAAACGAACAGTTATTATTACGTATATGTTTGGGTCCCCCCCCCCTTGTCAATACCTCGCTCTTTACGCTAAAGTTTTTTTTAGTACTTTCATAAGAGCTATTTATTCTAATTAACGGCCTTTATGATTGAGGGGTCATTTTTAAAAAATTGGAACAAACTTCGAACTTTAGTGTCAAGAGCGAAGTATCGACTAGGGAGCGAGCCCCCTAATATACGTGTTAAAAATATTTGATTTTAAAAGTTCGTTATGGAAGTTAATTCGTGAGTTATGTATATTTATTACTAAATTCAGCATTGCTGACCCCATTATAGCCGTGGAAAAGCAAATTCGTGCTTATAATTCCCGTTTAATGAAGTTGAATCATCCCTGGTCGTCAGTATTGGCCCATTAGTTAAGATTTTTTTTTTTTTTTTTTTTTTTTTTTTTTTTTTTTTTTTTTTTAAGTGTTTGTTTTATTAGTGTTATTAGTTTTTGGTTGTTTTTTTTTTTTTTTTTTTTTTTTTTTTTTTTTTTTTTTTTTTTTTTTTACCAATTACGGCTTGATGCAATGATGTTCATATTATTTATGTTTGTTCAGTATTTAGGAGCCTAAAAAAAAGAAAAGAAACATGTCGCGTACCTACAGAGCAGTGTATAGTTGTGTTTTTCTTTCTCGCTTTGTGTAATTTGTTCTAAGTGCTGATTTAGATCTTAGCTCCAGCGTTTGTCACTACAAACCACATGTATAACTCCTAAGTTTATGTGTATTGCTTTTTTTTGTTGTTTTGCTTATTACTCCGTGTTTTCCTTTTTTGTATGACGGGTTTTCCAATAAATAATGATAATAATAATAATAAAAACGTTCGTAAATAAAATTAAAGAACTTTCTAGAAAGCCATTTAACCAAAAAAAGTAAAATTAACATGCAAATTTCTTTTTAATTATTCATATACGGTGAGGCAAAATCAAAACCTGCATGAATTCAAAAACACTCAGAAATTAAATTTAAAAACGAGTTTTTTTTTACTGAAAGCAGGGAGCAACATTAAAATTTCTGACGAAAAGAAATTATTCCGTATATGAAAGGGGCTGCCCCTCCTCAACTCCTCGCTCTTTACGCTAAAGTTTGACTGTTTCCCACAACTCTATTTTTCGAAACAGTAAAAAACTTTAGCGTAAAGAGCGAGGCGTTGAGGAGGGGACAGCCGCTTTAATATACAGAATAATTTGTGTTCATTTTAAGTTTTAATATTGCTCCTTACTTTCGGTTAAAAAAACTAGTTTTTTTATTAAATCAAACAGTTCGTGGTAACGAACTGTAAGTAAGGAACGACCCGGCTCAATGGTAACCGAAACTCTAGAAAACGGAATTTTGATACCAATAGATACATCAAGAGAATCAGATTTTAATTCTGATTTCAAATATAAAATTTTCATCAAGTTTAGTCTTACCCATCAAATTTTACGCGCCTGAGAAAAAATGGCTGATTTTCGAAAAAAGGAGGAAAGACCCCTGAGAGCTATAGAACCTTAATGACAATCACACCATTATATTCAGCGTGTCAGAGAACCCTACTGTAGAGGTTTCAAGCACCTATCTACAAAAAATGTGAAACTTAGCATTTTTTGCAAGAAGAAAGATCACGGATGCGTATTTATTTGTTTTTTTTCCCAGGGGTGATCGTATCGACCCAGTGGTCCTAGAATATCGTGAGAGGACTCATTGGAACGAAAATTAAAAGCTCTATTGCCCTTTTCAGGTGACCAAAAAAATGGAGGGCGACTAGGCCCCCTCCCATGCTCATTTTTTCCCCAAAGTCACCTGATCAAAATTTTGAGATAGCCATTTTGTTCAGCATGGTCGAAAATATGATAACTATGTCTTTTAGGATGACTTAATCCCCGAAGTCCCCGGGGGGAGGGCTGAAAGTTATGAACTTTACCAAATGTTAACATACAGTATTGGTTATCGGGAAGTATAGGCTACAGACGTTTTCATGGGGGATTTTTTCTGGTAGGTTGGGGGGGGGTTAAGTCGGGGGTTATATGGGAGGATCTTTCCAAGAAGGAAGTTTTCATGGGGGAAGGGACATTGCTATGAAGGGGGCGCCGGATTTCCCAGCATTATTAAAGAAAAAGATCAGAAATTAAATAAAAAAAACAAGTTTTTCAACTTAAAGTAAGGAGCAACATCAAAACTTAAAACGAACAGAAAATATTACGTATGTGATTGGGCTCACCCCCTAGTCAATACCTCGGTCTTTAAGCCAAAGAATTTTTAGTACTTTCATAGAGCTATTTATTCTAATTAACGGCCATTGTGATTAAGGGGTCATTTTTAAAGAATGAGAATAAAATTCGAACTTTAGCTTAAGGAGCAAGGTATTAACTAGGTGGCGAACCCCCTAATATACGTATTAAAAATCAATGAATATAGAAGTTCGTTACGTAAGTTAATTCGTAAGTTACGTATATTTATTACTAATAAAAACGTTCGTAAATAAAATTAAACAAGTTTCGCGAAAGCCATTTAACAAAAAAAAAAGTAAAATTAATATACAAATTTTGTTTTAATCCTTCATGTATGGTGAGCCAAAATCAAAACCTGCATTAATTCTACAATGTTCAAAAATTAAATAATAAAAAACAGGTTTTTTTTAACTGGAAGTAAGGAACGACGTTAAAACTTAAAACGAACAGAAATTATTCCGTATATGAAAGGGGCTGTGCCCTCCTCAACACCTCGCTCTTTACGCTAAAGTTTGACTTTATCACAACTCTACTTTTTTTAAACAATAAAAAACTTTAGCGTAAAGAGCGAGGCGTTGAGGAGGGCACAGCCCCTTTCATATACGGAATAATTTCTGTTCGTTTTAAGTTTTAACGTCGTTCCTTACTTTCAATTAAAAAAAACTTGTTTTTTCTGCTTAATATCTATGAAAAGCCAAGCTTTCATTCTATCTGAAACCTGATACCCGCTGAAAACTATAAAGGAGTTGAAGAGAAAAGTCTGAAAAAGTACGGTTATTCGCTTTACATATAAATATGCTTGTTGATCCTTTATACTCCACCACAGAGAAACGGCTAAATTCACAGACAAAATTAGTATATCTACGGAAAGTAAAGATTTATTATTCTCTCTAAATCCTGACACCCCACTGAAAACTATACATTAACTGAAAGGAAAAGTAACTTAAAGAGTATTTATTCACCTTAAATGTAAACATACCTATTTACCTTTTTATTCTGGATCCTATATCATAGACAAATAGCAAAACTTATAGACGAAACTTACAGCCTATTATGCTGTAGCGATAGCTGCAATCTAGTAAAGAACAAACCACGGCCTGTATTAGCCAAAAAGTAAAAAAATATTTTTTGAAAAAATTTTTAGGTGAAAAAAAAGACATTTTAAGCTGATTCCGGAATTGTAAGAATGATACCTGAAAAAAGCCTGGTTTTCAATGTACTTAAATTCTTACTCCACATGAAAACTATAAAAAATTAGAAGTGAAAAGTAAGAAAAAGTATGTTTACCATAGGCAGGACAATAGCGCTGCCTAAGTAAAGAACGATGTGGGCACAATTTATATTTTTTTTTCTTTAAGACCAGGGCACTTCGTATCGAAGGAGTTGTCGTAGAAACTTCGAAAAGGGCTCACTCAATTTAAAATTGAAAGGGCTAGTGCCATTTTTAGTAGTCGAAAGTGATTGGAGGGCAACTAACCCCCCCCCCCCCTCCACGCCCATCATTTCATCAACATTCAATCAAAATTTTGAGAAAACTATTTTGTTTAAAATAGTTGAAAGATCCGGAAATTATGTCTTTTAGGATGACACTCCCCCACAGTCCTCAGGGCAAGGGTTGCAAGTTATACCCTGGGGGAGCATATAAGCTTTTTATAGAAAGTGTTGTCGTAGAAACTTCAAAAAGGGCTCATTCGATTGTAAATTGAAAGGGCTAGTGCCATTTTTAATAGTCGAAAGTGATTGGAGGGCAACTAAACCCCCTATCACGCCCAACATTTCCCCAGACACATCCAATCAAAGTTTTGTGATAGGCATTTTGTCCAACATAGTTAAAAGTCCCGGAAATTATGTCTTTGAGGATGAAAATCCCCCCCCCCCACAGCCTTCAGGGCAAGGTTTGTAAGTTATGCCCCCCTGGGGGCATATAAGGTTTTTATAGAAATTGTTGTAGTAAACGCTTCAAAAAGAACTCATTCGATAAGATGTTGAAAATGCTAGTGCGTTTTTAATAGTCGAAAGTGATTGGTGAGCTACTAACCCCCCTCTGGCGCCCACTATTTCCCAAAACACATCTAATCAATATTTTGAGATAGCCATTTCGTTCACAGTAGTTGAAGGTTCTGGAAATTCTTTGAGCATGAAAATCCCCCCCCCCCTTTAGAGCAAAGTTTTTAAGTTATGCCCTAGGGCATAAAAGGTTTTATAGAAAGTGGTGTCGTAGAAACTTCAAAAAGGGCTCGTTTTATTGGAAATTGAAAGGGCTAGCGCCCTTTTTAATAGTAGAAAGGGATCGATGGGCAACTAACCCTCCACTCACGCCTACCATTTTCCCAAACACATCCAACCAAAATTTTGAGATAGCCATTTTGTTCAACATAGTAGAAAGGTCTTGAAATTAAATCTGAGGATTAATTATGCCCCCAATAATTATGCCCCCAGGGTAAAGGTTGTAAGTTATGACCTGGGGACATATAAAGCTTTTTATAAAAAGCATTGTCGTAAAAAATTCAGAAAGGATTCATTCGATTAGAAATTGAGAGGGCTATTGCCCTTTTTATTAGTTGAAAGTAATCGGAGGGAGAATCACACCCCAACACCCATCATTTCCCCAAACATTTCCGATCAATATATTGATATGGCCATTATGTTCAACTTAGTTGAAAAGTCTGGAAATTATGTCTTTGAGGATGACACCCCCCCATAACACCCAGGACAAGGGTAGTAAGTTATGCCCTTGGGGCATATAAGGCTTTTATAGAAAGTTTTGTCGTAGAAGCTTCGAAAATGGCTCATTCGATTGGAAATTGAGAGGACTAGTGCCTTTTTTATTAGTCAAAAGTGATCAGAGGGAAAATGACCCACACATGACATCCCCCCATGCCCATCACTTCCCAAAACACTTTCGATCAAAATTTTGAGATAGCTATTTTGTTCAACTTATTTGAAAGGTCTGGAAACTATTTCTTTAAGGATAACAAATCCACCAGCCTCCGGGCATGGGTTGTAAGTTATGCTTGGGGGCATATAAGGCTTTATAGAAAGTGTGGTCATATAAACTTCGAAGGGGGGTCATTGGATTGGTAATCAGTCGCTCTAGTGCTCTTTTTAAGAGTCAAAGTGATCGGATGGTAGCACCCCCTCCCAACACACACACAAACACAATCACGTCGAATTGTCCTGAAATGCATCTAGCCTAATAGAAATTTCGAGGTAGCCATCCTATTCAAAATAGACTAAATATAATATAAAAAGGATTTTGGGTTGAAAACAATCCCAGAGGTTAGGGGAGAGGGTTGTAAGTTATGCCCAGGGGGCATTTAAGATTTTTATGGAAGGGATGGTTGTTCAACTTTAGAAGTAGTAACCGTACAATTCGTTGAAAACCTACACGCAAACCTACGCCTGAGGCATGGATATGTGTGTAGGTTTTCAACGAATTGGGGTTACCAGGGTCATTTGCAAAGAGGTACCGTTTCTATAGAAGCTATAGTAATTTGAAATATCATATGGAATTTGCTTGAAGGTATATACTTTGCGTACGCGCCCGTAGCAAACAGGTTGGGTATAATCTGTTCTGGTTCAAGTTTTGTCTGGCACAATTAACTGAATTTCTTATTCATGATAAACAAGTTTTTTTTTTTAGGTTAGATCCGTGTCGGAAAAACAGGTGTATCTTTTTAGTTTCTTTACAATTCATATTAGTAAGAGAATTAAATTCAAAGAGAATAGTTTTTATTTGCAAGGATATTAGTAGAGGAAAAAATGAGGGGTGCATTTACATTATTGGAGATTAATGATGGAGCTAACAACAGTGATGTAATTACTTCTTTAGTTTACGAGATTTGCGAATTTTTTGCGAAGAGGTATTAGCGTAAAGGTATTGCGATGGTTAAGAATGCCTCACGGGATAATTAAAGAATGGGGTGCTTACATCAGATACTTAATAGATTTGACGATTACAAGAGACATTGCTAGAGTCAAATATATTTGGTGTTGGTGATATTATGACCCTCCAAGTCCCCTTGGGAAAGGGCTGCACAGTGTATCGGTATCGGACGTATTATTTTTGGGCGTATTGCTATCGCAGGTATCTATACAGATTTTTAGTAGCTCGTATAAAAGATATTACTCATATCTACGTTCTTCCTATAAATTCAACCATCAGCAACT
Source organism: Artemia sinica (assembly GCA_027921565.1). Taxonomy (NCBI): domain Eukaryota; kingdom Metazoa; phylum Arthropoda; class Branchiopoda; order Anostraca; family Artemiidae; genus Artemia; species Artemia sinica. The sequence continues at coordinate 30,819,604 of CM051264.1, forward strand.
TCAAAACGGCACTAAAAACGGCACTTTTGGTGCAATGTCTCAAGTGGAAAAGCTGGGGCTAGTGGACTACCAGCACTTTTAGATTGACGTTTAATGGGTCATTCGAAAGCTAATGCTCGTATCTACGTGATGTTTATCATTTCTACCATCACTTAAAACAATACTTTTGATGTCACTTCTTAAGTAGATTAAATAAAAAAACAAGTTTTTTTTTAAATTAAAGCAAGGAACGACGGTAAAACTTAAACCGAACAGAAATTATTCCGTATATGAAAGGGGCTGTCCCCTCCTCAACGCCTCGCTCTTTACGCTAAAGTTTTTTATTGTTTTCAAAAAAAAAGAGTCGTGAGAAAGTCAAACTTTTGCGTAAAAAGCGAGGTGTTGAGGAGGGGACAGCCCCTTTCATATACAGAATAGAGTCTTATGGATATTGGTAAAAGTGGTATTTTACTTTTAAAAAGTTCAATATTCGAAGCTAGCTTCAGCAGGAGCTTAGGTTAGTAGTGGTGACAATTGAGATATAAGGAGCAATTGCCCCTATTTTTGAAAAAATACCTTTTTGTGGCATTTATACTTTTAAAAAATACAAAGTTCAATATTCGAAGCTAGCTTCAGCAGGAGCTTAGGATAGTAGTGGTGACAATTGAGATATAAGGAGCAATTGCCCTCTATTTTTGAAAAAATACCTTTTTGTGGCATTTATACTTTTAAAAAATACAAAGTTCAATATTCGAAACTAGCTTCAGCAGGAGCTTAGGATAGTAGTGGTGACAATTGAGATATAAGGAGCAATTGCCCCCTATTTTTGAAAAAATACCTTTTTGTGGCATTTATACTTTTAAAAAATTCAATATTCGAAGCTAGCTCCAGCAGGAGCTTAGGATAGTAGTGGTGACAATTGAGATATAAGGAGCAATTGCTCCCCTATTTTTGAAAAAATACCTTTTTGTGGCATTTATACTTTTAAAAAAATACAAAGTTCAATATTCGAAGCTAGCTTCAGCAGGAGCTTAGGATAGTAGTGGTGACAATTGAGATATAAGGAGCAATTGCCCCCTATTTTTGAAAAAATACCTTTTTGTGGCATTTATACTTTTAAAAGATACAAAGTTCAATATTCGAAGCTATCTTCAGCAGGAGCTTAGGATAGTAGTGGTGACAATTGAGATATAAGGAGCAATTGCCCCCTATTTTTGAAAAAATACCTTTTTGTGGCATTTATACTTTTAAAAAATACAAAGTTCAATATTCGAACCTATCTTCAGCAGGAGCTTAGGATAGTAGTGGGGACAATTGAGATATAAGGAGCAATTGCCCCCTATTTTTGAAAAAAAATGCCTTTTTGTGGCATTTATACTTTAAAAAAATACAAAGTTCAATATTCGAAGCTATCTTCAGCAGGAGCTTAGGATAGTAGTGGTGACAATTGAGATATAAGGAGCAATTGCCCCCTATTTTTGAAAAAATACCTTTTTGTGGCATTTATACTTTTAAAAAAATACAAAGTTCAATATTCGAAGCTAGCTTCAGCAGGAGCTTAGGATAGTAGTGGTGACAATTGAGATATAAGGAGCAATTGCCCCCTATTTTTGAAAAAATACCTTTTTGTGGCATTTATACTTTTAAAAAATACAAAGTTCAATATTCGAAGCTATCTTCAGCAGGAGCTTAGGATAGTAGTGGGGACAATTGAGATAAAAGGAGCAATTGCCCCCTATTTTTGAAAAAAAAACCTTTTTGTGGCATTTATACTTTTAAAAGATACAAAGTTCAATATTCGAAGCTATCTTCAGCAGGAGCTTAGGATAGTAGTGGTGACAATTGAGATATAAGGAGCAATTGCCCCCTATTTTTGAAAAAATACCTTTTTGTGGCATTTATACTTTTAAAAAATTCAATATTCGAAGCTAGCTCCAGCAGGAGCTTAGGATAGTAGTGGTGACAATTGAGATATAAGGAGCAATTGCCCTCTATTTTTGAAAAATACCTTTTTGTGGCATTTATACTTTTAAAAAATACAAAGTTCAATATTCGAAGCTATCTTCAGCAGGAGCTTAGGATAGTAGTGGTGACAATTGAGATATAAGGAGCAATTGCCCCCTATTTTTGAAAAAATAACTTTTTGTGGCATTTATACTTTTAAAAAATACAAAGTTCAATATTCGAACCTATCTTCAGCAGGAGCTTAGGATAGTAGTGGTGACAATTGAGATATAAGGAGCAATTGCCCCCTATTTTTGAAAAAATACCTATATGAGGGGGTTCGCCCCTTCGTCAATACCTCACTCTTTAGGCTAAAGTTTGTTTATTGCTTTCAAAAGAGCTATTTATTCTAATTAAGCGACCTTTTTGATTCAGGGGTCATTTTAAAGAATTGGAACAAAATTTGAACTTAGCGTGAAAGGCGAGGTGTTGAGGAGGAGGGAACCCCCCTCATATACGTAATAATTTTGGTTCATTTTAAGTTTTAGTGTTTCTCCTTACTTTCAGTTGAAAATTTTTTTTGAATATTTCTAATGCACTAAAACATAGAGCGCTACAAACATCAGAATCAACTTTAGAGGGACAATTTATCTGTAAAAGAGGGGTTATTATTTCCTTACTAAATTTTTCTTCTTTTTTTTAAGGAGGAAGTGGATTCATGCAATTACTCTCCCCCTGAAAAACGACCGAGATGGAACGATACCACATCGATGCAAGCTACCAAAATACACGGTGAAAATATCCCTTTACACATTGACAACGATTCGAGTGAAACAAGAAAACAGTTAAGGACACTTCTAAAAACACAGAAAAAGGACAAACATACCCTTCTGTATAATGGTAGAGATGTGAGACGCTTTAGTCTATTAAATCACGCAATGAAATACCCTGTGATATCGTTATGCTAAGCATTCCAAAACACGAAAATGCTTCAGCGACCAAAGAGATTTTTTTTTTTTTTTTTAATGTTTCTGTACATTGTGATTTAGAAATTAAAGGCTATTAAATGTTTCACAAGTTCAAAACGGTTAATAGACGACTCGAATTTCACTTTAAGCAATTGTAACAATAGTAGATTTTCAACAGATGATAAATCTTCCATCAAATCATGAGTAGAAAATACACTTTCAGATCCAGCATGCCAGGGAACACACTTTCATATTCAGCATTTAGGAGAGCCCTAAATGGTCACCCCCTAAAAAGGTAAGTTAACCCTAAATGGTTATTGGTTAGTGAACTGTAATCTGTTTGAGTATGATAAAAGCTTGTGGAGTACTACATTACGTTATATAAACAGACTGGGATTCTATGATAGAGTGATTACACCACTTAATAATACTGCTCAGGAACTGAGAAATGTCCAGGAGGAAGTCAGTGGAATTTGCAGCTTTTTCGGAGTTGAAGCACTCTACGTAAAGGGCAATGTACCTACAGATAAAGTTTTAATTCAAAAGTGTGACCCTAGGATTCCACTTTTCAATCTAGAAGAGTTTAAGTGTCCCAAATTTGAGGGGGGTTATCACCGTCCTGAAGACGAGGTTAGGTTCTTCGCACAGTGGATACCTAAGAACATACCTGATCGTGATAAATCCATAAGACATGTTAAAAACTATTCTATATCATGGGACCATCGTTTGTGGATGTTTAAGAGTGAACTCTAAGTACTATTTTTATGTAAACATTTGTTATTGTTTTTTTTTCTTTCTCAAAAAAAAAAAATCTTTTTTAAAACTTCGAAATTTTTCAACTTTATTTATTTTATTATTTTTGTACATAACTTAAAATGTCAAAATATGCTTACAGTTCTAACAATTGCGCTCTGTGATCGGTCAGAGACACGATGTGAATTCCCCACCGGTATTCTATGACCAGTTATTGACACTACCTAATCTATTGCATGTATTAAATCAGTATTTTTTACGCAGTGGAATGATAAACACATAAGTCATATCTTTAAAAAAAAAAAGTGAAGATGGAGCATTTTAATAGAGTGTGTTTACATAACAAGGTTATTGTAGCATTGAATGCTGACAAAGAGAAGTATTTAAACTTTGAAACAAGTACAGGTGGTAGCACTATTGGAAATGTATGCATGCATTGTCATGACAGTAAGGAATTAAATTTCTTTGGAATACCGAAAAAATTCAACTCTTATGTTGGTGGTTATGCGAGATTGAGATCTCCAGAGATGATTGCACTCAAAGAGAATGCCAACATAAAAATAATCATTGATGATAGAGGACAACTCCTTGTTACTGTTGCAGGTAACACATTACCTACTGATACATCCAATCGTCACCTTTCGGGTATTAGCATTCAACGGAAGATCAATAAAAGAAAGGCCTACTCTTCTACTAAAATCGTAAACCATATCTTGTCTACGTGTCGAAACTGTTACCTGTGTAAAAATAATGTGATAATAGACAGTGAAATTGCCAGAAAAATAAAAAGGGCATTGTCAGAAAATATCACGATGGAATATAAAGATAAATCGATGAAAAACAAAGCACCAGCAAACGTTACTGCCATTGATCAAACAGTCATTGATCCAAATAATACCAAAGACGAAACGCATATTGAGCCTGTTGATGAGACACCAGTAAAAATTGTGTATGACTCAAAATGGAATAATGATTATTCTACTGATTACGAACTAAGAGAAGACAATAGCTATAATATCAAGAGAGAACATGGTGAACTATTTTATGGAACAGATTCAAAATGTCCAAAGTTAATCATTGATATTAATAGTGTATCATAATATATTTTTTGTATTAATATTCTACATAGCATTATTTCATTAAAAATATATTATGCATTACATTGTTATGTGTTCAATATTTTTAGAGTAAGCTAGCATATGAAACGTTTAGAATGTCTAATAAAACGTCGGAGATGTAAGAAAAGGAATTTGCATACATCTATTGTCAGACACATGGGAACAAATTCTTTCTTGAATTCGCCTCCTGGATAAATAAAAAAAAGACATTTCATTCAAGAAATTATGACGAAACTCTAAGTAAGCAACAAACTCTTTCTTGAAGTTACATCATGGATACACAATGCAGAAATTTCATCTAAGAAATTATCAAAAATTGTAAGTAAGTAGCAAATTCTTTGAAAAATATGTTAATACGTTTAAGCAATAAATATCTTTAAGCTTAACCCGTGTTTATTCTTTAGAATAGTTTTATGCATTTCATTAAATTATGAAGAAATTGTAAGTAAGTAACAATAGCTTTCTTGAATTCGCTTCCTGGACACAATACAGATATTTAATTCAAGAAATCATAATAAAATCGCAAGTAAGTAATAAAGTCTTTATTGTTTTCACCTATTGGATACACAATACTGAAATTTCATTCAAGAAATTATGAAGGAATTGTAAATAGGTAACACACTCATGTTACCTCATGGATACACAATGCAGAAATTTCATTTAAGAAATTATCAAAAATTTTAAGTAAGTAGCAAATTCTTTCTTGAATTCGCCTCCTGGGATACACAATACGGAAATTTCATTCAAGAAATTATGAAAATATTTGTAAGTAAGTAACAAACTCTTCATTGATTTCACCTCTTGGATATACAATATAGAAACTTCATTCAAGAAATTATGAAAAAATCGCAAGTAAGTAGCTTTTTTTCTCTCTTTATCACAAACAATTTTCACTTAGCTACGCGATGTAGAAATTTAATTCAAGAAATTATGAAAAAATTCTCAGTAAGTAACAATTTCTTTCTTGAAGTCAACTCTTGGATACACACAATACGGAAATTTCATTCAAGAAATTATAAAAAATATTTGTAAGTAAGTAACAAGCTCTTTATTGATTTCACCTCTTGAATATACAGTACAGATACTTCATTCAGGAAACGTGATTAAAAACGTTTTGAAACTACATGCTATTTGTATGCCTTTCCTTGGCACCTTTCCAAACGAGCGGGGATTCCCCACTGGTTCCTACACATTGCAAAAAAAATGAGCAGTACGAAAACTCCACGTTTTCAACCAGACTGGTTTTTTAGGGACCAATCGGGAGAGATATGTGATACTTCATTCAAGAAACGTGATTAAACACGTTTTGAAACTACATGCTATTTGTATGCCTTTCCTTGGCACCTTTCCAAACGAGCGGGGATTCCCCACTGGTTCCTACACATTGCAAAAAATGAGCAGTACAAAAACTCCACGTTTTCAACCAGACTGGTTTTTTAGGGACCAATCGGGAGAGATATGTAAAGTCGACATAGCTTTATTTCATTTTTTTTTAAGGTTCATTTAGACGAGGTTACGTGCGCGCACGTAACCTCGTCTAAATGAACCTTAAAAAAATGAAATAAAGCTATGTCGACTTTACATATCTCTCCCGATTGGTCCCTAAAAAACCAGTCTGGTTGAAAGCGTGGAGTTTTCGTACTGCTCATTTTTTTGCAATGTGTAGGAACCAGTGGGGAATCCCCGCTCGTTTGGAAAGGTGCCAAGGAAAGGCATACAAATAGCATGTAGTTTCAAAACGTGTTTAATCACGTTTCTTGAATGAAGTATCACATATCTCTCCCGATTGGTCCCTAAAAAACCAGTCTGGTTGAAAACGTGGAGTTTTCGTACTGCTCATTTTTTTTTGCAATGTGTAGGAACCAGTGGGGAATCCCCGCTCGTTTGGAAAGGTGCCAAGGAAAGGCATACAAATAGCATGTAGTTTCAAAACGTTTTTAATCACGTTTCTTGAATGAAGTATCTGTACTGTATATTCAAGAGGTGAAATCAATAAAGAGCTTGTTACTTACTTACAAATATTTTTTATAATTTCTTGCATGAAATTTCCGTATTGTGTGTATCCAAGAGTTGACTTCAAGAAAGAAATTTTTACTTACTGAGAATTTTTTCATAATTTCTTGAATTAAATTTCTACATCGCGTAGCTAAGTGAAAATTGTTTGTGATAAAGAGAGAAAAAAAAGCTACTTACTTGCGATTTTTTCATAATTTCTTGAATTTAATTTCTACATCGTATATCCAAGAGGTGAAATCAATGAAGAGTTTGTTACTTACTTACAAATATTTTCATAATTTCTTGAATGAAATTTCCGTATTGTGTATCCAAGAGGCGAATTCAAGAAAGAATTTGCTACTTACTTAAAATTTTTGATAATTTCTTAAATGAAATTTCTGCATTGTGTATCCATGAGGTAACATGAGTGTGTGTTACCTATTTACAATTCCTTCATAATTTCTTGAATGAAATTTCAGTATTGTGTATCCAATAGGTGAAAACAATAAAGACTTTATTACTTACTTGCGATTTTATTATGATTTCTTGAATTAAATATCTGTATTGTGTCCAGGAAGCGAATTCAAGGAAGCTATTGTTACTTACTTACAATTTCTTCATAATTTAATGAAATGCATAAAACTATTCTAAAGAATAAACACGGGTTAAGCTTAAAGATATTTATTGCTTAAACGTATTAACATATTTTTGAAAGAATTTGCTACTTACTTACAATTTTTGATAATTTCTTAAATGAAATTTCTGCATTGTGTATCCATGATGTAACTTCAAGAAAGAGTTTGTTGCTTACTTAGAGTTTCGTCATAGTTTCTTGAATGAAATGTCTTTTTTTTATTTATCCAGGAGGCGAATTCAAGAAAGAATTTGTTCCCATGTGTCTGACAATAGATGTATGCAAATTCCTTTTCTTACATCTCCGACGTTTTATTAGACATTCTAAACGTTTGATATGCCAGCTTACTCTAAAAATAATGAACACATAACAATGTAATGCATAATATATTTTTAATGAAATAATGCTATGTAGAATATTAATACAAAAAATATATTATGATACACTATTAATATCAATGATTAACTTTGGACATTTTGAATCTGTTCCATAAAATAGTTCACCATGTTCTCTCTTGATATTATAGCTATTGTCTTCTCTTAGTTCGTAATCAGTAGAATAATCATTATTCCATTTTGAGTCATACACAATTTTTACTGGTGTCTCATCAACAGGCTCAATATGCGTTTCGTCTTTGGTATTATTTGGATCAATGACTGTTTGATCAATGGCAGTAACGTTTGCTGGTGCTTTGTTTTTCATCGATTTATCCTTATATTCCATCGTGATATTTTCTGACAATGCCCTTTTTATTTTTCTGGCAATTTCAATGTCTATTATCACATTATTTTTACACAGGTAACAGTTTCGACACGTAGACAAGATATGGTTTACGATATTAGTAGAAGAGTAGGCCTTTCTTTTATTGATCTTCCGTTGAATGCTAGTACCCGAAAGGTGACGATTGGATGTATCAGTAGGTAATGTGTTACCTGCAACAGTAACAAGGAGTTGTCCTCTATCATCAATGATTATTATTATGTTGGCATTCTCTTTGAGTGCAATCATCTCTGGAGATCTCAATCTCGCATAACCAACAACATAAGAGTTGAATTTTTTCGGTATTCCAAAGAAATTTAATCCCTTACTGTCATAACAATGCATGCATACATTTCCAATAGTGCTACCACCTGTACTTGTTTCAAAGTTTAAATACTTCTCTTTGTCAGCATTCAATGCTACAATAACCTTGTTATGTAAACACACTCTATTAAAATGCTCCATCTTCACTTTTTTTTTTTTAAAGATATGACTTATGTGTTTATCATTCCACTGCGTAAAAAATACTGATTTAATACATGCAATAGATTAGGTAGTGTCAATAACCGGTCATAGAATACCGGTGGGGAAGTCACATCGTGTCTCTGACCAATCACAGAGCGCAATTGTTAGAACAGTAAGCATATTTTGACATTTTAAGTTATGTACAAAAATAATAAAATAAATAAAGTTGAAAAATTTCGAAGTTTTAAAAAAGATTTTTTTTTTTTGAGAAAGAAAAAAAAAACAACAACAAATGTTTACATAAAAATAGTACTTAGAGTTCACTCTTAAACATCCACAAACGATGGTCCCATGATATAGAATAGTTCTTAACATGTCTTATGGATTTATCACGATCAGGTATGTTCTTAGGTATCCACTGTGCGAAGAACCTAACCTCGTCTTCAGGACGGTGATAACCCCCCTCAAATTTGGGACACTTAAACTCTTCTAGATTGAAAAGTGGAATCCTAGGGTCACACTTTTGAATTAAAACTTTATCTGTAGGTACATTGCCCTTTACGTAGAGTGCTTCAACTCCGAAAAAGCTGCAAATTCCACTGACTTCCTCCTGGACATTTCTCAGTTCCAGAGCAGTATTATTAAGTGGTGTAATCACTCTATCATAGAATCCCAGTCTGTTTATATAACGTAATGTAGTTCTCCACAAGCTTTTATCATACTCAAACAGATTACAGTTCACTAACCAATAACCATTTAGGGTTAACTTACCTTTTTAGGGGGTGACCATTTAGGGCTCTCCTACATGCTGAATATGAAAGTGTGTTCCCTGGCATGCTGGATCTGAAAGTGTATTTTCTACTCATGATTTGATGGAAGATTTATCATCTGTTGAAAATCTACTATTGTTACAATTGCTTAAAGTGAAATTCGAGTCGTCTATTAACCGTTTTGAACTTGTGAAACATTTAATAGCCTTTAATTTCTAAATCACAATGTACAGAAACATTAAAAAAAAAAAAATCTCTTTGGTCGCTGAAGCATTTTCGTGTTTTGGAATGCTTAGCATAACGATATCACGAGGTATAACGATATCACAGGGTATTTCATTGCGTGATTTAATAGACTAAAGCGTCTCACATCTCTACCATTATACAGAAGGGTATGTTTGTCCTTTTTCTGTGTTTTTAGAAGTGTCCTTAACTGTTTTCTTGTTTCACTCGAATCGTTGTCAATGTGTAAAGGGATATTTTCACCGTGTATTTTGGTAGCTTGCATCGATGTGGTATCGTTCCATCTCGGTCGTTTTTCAGGGGGAGAGTAATTGCATGAATCCACTTCCTCCTTAAAAAAAAAAGAAGAAAATTTAGTAAGGAAATAATAACCCCTCTTTTACAGATAAATTGTCCCTCTAAAGTTGATTCTGATGTTTGTAGCGCTCTATGTTTTAGTGGATTAGAAATATTCAAAAAAATTTTCAACTGAAAGTAAGGAGAAACACTAAAACTTAAAATGAACCAAAATTATTACGTATATGAGGGGGGTTCCCTCCTCCTCAACACCTCGCCTTTCACGCTAAGTTCAAATTTTGTTCCAATTCTTTAAAAATGACCCCTGAATCAAAAAGGTCGCTTAATTAGAATAAATAGCTCTTTTGAAAGCAATAAACAAACTTTAGCCTAAAGAGTGAGGTATTGACGAAGGGGCGAACCCCCTCATATAGGTATTTTTTTCAAAATAGGGGGCAATTGCTCCTTATATCTCAATTGTCACCACTACTATCCTAAGCTCCTGCTGAAGATAGGTTCGAATATTGAACTTTGTATTTTTTAAAAGTATAAATGCCACAAAAAGTTATTTTTTCAAAAATAGGGGGCAATTGCTCCTTATATCTCAATTGTCACCACTACAATCCTAAGCTCCTGCTGAAGATAGCTTCGAATATTGAACTTTGTATTTTTTAAAAGTATAAATGCCACAAAAAGGTATTTTTCAAAAATAGGGGGCAATTGCTCCTTATATCTCAATTGTCACCACTACTATCCTAAGCTCCTGCTGAAGCTAGCTTCGAATACTGAATTTTTTAAAAGTATAAATGCCACAAAAAGGTATTTTTTCAAAAATAGGGGGCAATTGCTCCTTGTATCTCAATTGTCACCACTACTATCCTAAGCTCCTGCTGAAGATAGCTTCGAATATTGAACTTTGTATTTTTTAAAAGTATAAATGCCACAAAAAGGTATTTTTTTCAAAAATAGGGGGCAATTGCTCCTTATATCTCAATTGTCCCCACTACTATCCTAAGCTCCTGCTGAAGATAGGTTCGAATATTGAACTTTGTATTTTTAAAAGTATAAATGCCACAAAAAGGTATTTTTTCAAAAATAGGGGGCAATTGCTCCTTATATCTCAATTGTCACCACTACTATCCTAAGCTCCTGCTGAAGCTAGCTTCGAATATTGAACATTGTATTTTTTAAAAGTATAAATGCCACAAAAAGGTATTTTTTCAAAAATAGGGGGCAATTGCTCCTTATATCTCAGTTGTCACCACTACTATCCTAAGCTCCTGCTGAAGATAGCTTCGAATATTGAACTTTGTATTTTTTAAAAGTATAAATGCCACAAAAAGGTATTTTTTTTCAAAAATAGGGGGCAATTGCTCCTTATATCTCAATTGTCCCCACTACTATCCTAAGCTCCTGCTGAAGATAGGTTCGAATATTGAACTTTGTATTTTTTAAAAGTATAAATGCCACAAAAAGGTATTTTTTCAAAAATAGGGGGCAATTGCTCCTTGTATCTCAATTGTCACCACTACTATCCTAAGCTCCTGCTGAAGCTAGCTTCGAATATTGAACTTTGTATTTTTTTAAAAGTATAAATGCCACAAAAAGGTATTTTTTCAAAAATAGGGGAGCAATTGCTCCTTATATCTCAATTGTCACCACTACTATCCTAAGCTCCTGCTGGAGCTAGCTTCGAATATTGAATTTTTTAAAAGTATAAATGCCACAAAAAGGTATTTTTTCAAAAATAGGGGGCAATTGCTCCTTATATCTCAATTGTCACCACTACTATCCTAAGCTCCTGCTGAAGCTAGTTTCGAATATTGAACTTTGTATTTTTTAAAAGTATAAATGCCACAAAAAGGTATTTTTTCAAAAATAGAGGGCAATTGCTCCTTATATCTCAATTGTCACCACTAGTATCCTAAGCTCCTGCTGAAGCTAGCTTCGAATATTGAACTTTGTATTTTTTAAAAGTATAAATGCCACAAAAAGGTATTTTTTCAAAAATAGGGGGCAATTGCTCCTTATATCTCAATTGTCACCACTACTAACCTAAGCTCCTGCTGAAGCTAGCTTCGAATATTGAACTTTTTAAAAGTAAAATACCACTTTTACCAATATCCATAAAACTCTATTCTGTATATGAAAGGGGCTGTCCCCTCCTCAACACCTCGCTTTTTACGCAAAACTTTGACTTTCTCACGACTCTTTTTTTTTTAAAACAATAAAAAACTTTAGCGTAAAGAGCGAGGCGTTGAGGAGGGGACAGCCCCTTTCATATACGGAATAATTTCTGTTCGGTTTAAGTTTTACCGTCGTTCCTTGCTTTAATTTAAAAAAAAACTTGTTTTTTTTATTTAATCTACTTAAGAAGTGACATCAAAAGTATTGTTTTAAGTGATGGTAGAAATGATAAACATCACGTAGATACGAGCATTAGCTTTCGAATGACCCATTAAACGTCAATCTAAAAGTGCTGGTAGTCCACTAGCCCCAGCTTTTCCACTTGAGACATTGCACCAAAAGTGCCGTTTTTAGTGCCGTTTTGAAGTTGCTGATGGTTGAATTTATAGGAAGAACGTAGATATGAGTAATATCTTTTATACGAGCTACTAAAAATCTGTATAGATACCTGCGATAGCAATACGCCCAAAAATAATACGTCCGATACCGATACACTGTGCAGCCCTTTCCCCAGGGGACTTGGAGGGTCATAATATCACCAACACCAAATATATTTGACTCTAGCAATGTCTCTTGTAATCGTCAAATCTATTAAGTATCTGATGTAAGCACCCCATTCTTTAATTATCCCGTGAGGCATTCTTAACCATCGCAATACCTTTACGCTAATACCTCTTCGCAAAAAATTCGCAAATCTCGTAAACTAAAGAAGTAATTACATCACTGTTGTTAGCTCCATCATTAATCTCCAATAATGTAAATGCACCCCTCATTTTTTTCCTCAACTAATATCCTTGCAAATAAAAACTATTCTCTTTGAATTCAATTCTCTTACTAATATGAGTTGTAAAGAAAACTAAAAAGATACACCTGTTTTTCCGACACGGATCTAACCTAAAAAAAAAAAACTTGTTTATCATGAAATAGAAATTCAGTTAATTGTGCCAGACAAAACTTGAACCAGAACAGATTATACCCAACCTGTTTGCTACTGGCGCGTACGCAAAGTATATACCTTCAAGCAAATTCCATATGATATTTCAAATTACTATAGCTTCTATAGAAACGGTACCTCTTTGCAAATGACCCTGGTAACCCCAATTCGTTGAAAACCTACACACATATCCATGCCTCAGGCGTAGGTTTGCGTGTAGGTTTTCAACGAATTGTACGGTTACTACTTTTAGAAGAGGCTCATTTGGTTTAAAATTGAAAGTTCTACTTTCTTATTAAACGTCAAAAGTGATGGACGGCGTTTAGCCGCACCCCACTCTCCTACAGCCCCTTCTTTCACCAAACGCATCTGATTGAAATTATGAGACAGCTTTTTTTCAAAACAGTCCAAAGAACATACAATAATGTCTCTAGGGATTACACAACCCCCCAACGCCCTAGGTATAGGGTTGTAAGTTATTTTAAGAGGGCATATAAAGTTTTAATCCAATGGGCGGTCATATAAACATCAGATGGGGCTTATTTGATTTGGAATGGCCCAGAAATGCCTCCATGCTCAGAATTTAGCTTAACACATCAAATAAAAATTTTAAGATAACAATATTATTCATCGTAGTTGAAGGTTTCGGAAATTATGACTATGAGGAATAAAGCCCCCCCCCCCTTAAAGCTGTCAGGGAAAGTGTTATAAGTTGTGCCCTTGGGGCATATGTGGTTCTTATAAAAAGGGTTGTCATGTATGGTTTGGAGGGGACTCATTGGACTGGTGGTCATAAGTTCTAGTGTCCTTTTTAAGAGTAAAAGTGGTCAAAGCGCAGCTACCCCCCCCCCCCACACACACACACACAAACATACAAACGCGTCGTGTTTTCCTGAGATGTATTCAATATATATTTTGAGACAGCCCTTTTATTCAAAATAATCCTAACATCATATAACAAGACTTTTCAGGTTGATACAAACCGCCAGAGCCTGAGGGCGAGGGTTTTAATTTATGCCCCTGGGGTATTTAAGGTTATTATGGAAGGGATGGTTGTATAAGCTTTAGAGGTCGCTTATTTGGTTGTTTGGTTGTAAGTAATCCAAAGAAAACTTAGCAATGCTTCCAGGGTTGGCACAACTCCCCAGAGCCCTGGGACAAGGGATTTAAGTTATGCCCTGGGGCATATAAGGTTTTTATGGAATGGGTGGTCATATTAAATTCAGTTGGGTCTTATTTGATTTTAAACTGGAAGTTATAGTGTCCTTTTTTAAGAGTCAAAGTGATTTGAGAGAAACTTCCCCCCTCCCGCCCATAATTTCTCGTAACAAATATCCAAACAAAGTTTTGAGACATCAATTTTTTCAGCATTGGTGAAAGGTTCAGTAATTATGCAGAGCAATAGTTGTAGTAGCAGTAGTAGCATTAACACATTTTTCAACATCCCCTTCAATACACGATAAAATTTTTAACTCAATACTGCTGATATGTCTTCTTGACAACCTATATTGGCATAGTGTGTTTCGATTTACTTCAAAACTGTTACAATATTGCCCAAAATTTTCACCTTAATACCCTTAGGTGTAATAGTTTCAGTGGTAGCACCAGTAAATATAGTAGTAGCAGTAGGAGTACAGTTAATAGTAGTAATAGTAATAATAGCAGTAGTAGTAGGAGTAGAAGCATCAGTATTGTGATGCAAATGTTGTCTTTTGGTTAGTTCAACATCCCCACAACAAGCGTTGTAAGTTTGAATTTCACAAGCGAAACTGTTCCTAATATATTTCTGATATGCCCTTTTGACAACCTGCATACAGATGGCGCGGATGGTAGGTTGACATGCGTAAAACAGAAATATTCTTTGGAAATTTCTTATTTTGAGCTAGCCAGAAGACATTGTGTGTATTCATTTTATGCTGCTTCTACGGTTAGTATAACTAACGACACTAATGGCATTAAGTTGGAACTTTTAGGGAACGTTTAGGAGGAGTTTCAATTGACCGAAAAACCTATGTGCATGCAGGTATTAAAAGGGCATATAAGCACTATAGGGCATATAAGGACATAGCACCTTATATGCCCCAGGGCATAAGTTAAAGCCCTTGTCCAGGGCTCTGGGGAGTTGTGCCAACCCTGGAAGTATTGTTATGTGTTCTTTGGACTACTTTAAACAAAATTGCCATCGCACAATTCAATCAGATGCATTTGGTGAAAAGAGGGTAGTTGGGTGAGGGGGTGCTACTTGACCTCCATCACTGTTGACTCTTGAAAGAGAACAGGAACTTCCAATTTCAAACAAATAAGCCACCTATAAAGCTTGTACAACCATCCTTTCCATAATAAACTTAAATACCCCAGGGGCATAAATTTCAACCCTCGCCCTCAGGCTCTGGTGATTTGTATCAACCTCAAAAGCCTTGTTATATGATATTAGAATTATTTTGAATAAAAGAACTGTCTCAAAATATATATTGGATACATCTAAGGAAAACACGAAGTGTTTGTATATGAGTGTGTGTGTGGAGAGGGGGGGGGTAGCTGCTCTTTGATCGCTTTTACTCTTAAAAAGGACACTAGAACTTATGATTACCAGTCTAATTAGTCCCCTTTAAGGTATACACGACCACCCTTTTTATAAGAACCATATATGCCCCAAGGGCATAACTTACAACACTGTCTCTGACAGCTTTATGGGGGAAGGCTTTATTCCTCACAGTCATAATATCCGAAACCTGCAACTACGATGAATAAAATCGTTATCTTCAAATTTTTATTTGAGGTGTTAAGAGTAGGGACCTATCATGAGTTCCGAACCCTACATAATTTATGCATGTTTTTATGGTTTTTCTCACTGAGAATGTTTTCTTATGGTTTTTCTCACTGAGGATAATTAATTCATGGTTTATTGATCCACGAAGGGGAGAAAATTTCTGAGAACTTGATTTGCATAATCGAGGGGAACTAGATTTCTGAGAAATTAATTTGCATAATCTGCGGGGAATTATCGATCAACGAAAGGGAATTAAGAAACAATATGTTGTTTCTAAGCGTATTGATCGAGTCTAACGGGACAAGAAACATGAGGGGATCTCATTTTTAAATATGGCTTCTCAAGTCTTTAGGTCTGAGAGATAAAATTAATATTCTATCGAAAGCCATAATAGTGTAAGTAGGAACACCTTAGATATTTTCCAGAAATTCAAGACAGATTGAATATATTTTACGCAGGAAATGGTTTCCTGGGAATTTCAAATGTGACAGCGCAGGGATGCCGAAACAAAGGAACACGCAGAAATTACTTTTAAGGGATAATTTGGGCGAAATAGTTTGAGACATTTTAGAAGATGATTAGGGCGAAACAGTTTGAGACATTTTAGAAGATGATTTGGGTGAAACAGTTGGAGACATTTTAGAAGATGATTTGGGCCATCCTCGACTGTGTTCGGAATAATACACAACTATCATTTGAAAAGTGTTGTAAGGTCCCCTGCCCCAACCCCAAAGGGTCCCATCCCCCGGGCCCCCAGAAGGCCCCCTGGGCCCCAAAGGTCCCTCGGGCCCCAAAGAGCCCCCTACCCTTTTCTCCCTCCCCCTCCCCTACACTCCTTCCCCTCCTCTCCTCCCCCTGCCCTCATCCCCCTCCCCTCCTACCCCTCCCCTCCCCTCTGCCTCCCCCATTTTTTACTACTTTTTTGAATTTTTTTTAACATAGTATTTTTTCAACACCCTTTCTAGTTTAGAGGTTTAGTTTGATATTAGCCTACAGTTTTAGTTAGAGTTATAGTTTAGTTTAGTTATAGTTCAGAGTCTAGAGTTTCAAGTTAGACTCTCAGCACTTAGAGTTTTAGTTAGAGTTATATTTTATTTTAGTTTAGTTAAGTGTTTTTGGACTTGTAGTTTAGTTTTAGCTAAATGTTTTAGTTTAGAATTTTAGCCTAGAGTCTTAGCTTACAGTTTTTCGTTGCACTTTTAGTTTAGTTTAGTATTAGTTAAGAGTTTTAGCTTAGAGTTGTAATTTAGTTTTAGTAAAGAGTTTTAGTTTAGAGTTGTTGTTTAGTTTTAGTTAAGAGTTTTAGTTTAGAGTTTAGAGTTTTAGTTTATAGTCTTAGCTTAGAGTTTTAGTTAGAGTTATAGTTTAGTTTAATTTTAGTTAAGAGTTATAGTTTAGACTCTAGAGTTTTAGTTTAGAGTTTAGAGTTTTAGTTAGAGTTATAGTTTAGTTTAATTTTTGTTAAGAGTTTTAGTTTAGAGTTATAGTTTAGTTTTAAAACAAAAAAATTTTTTTAAACACGAAAAACGGGTTTTAATTTTCTAACAAGCAGTGAACTACAAAACAATTAATTATGCACAAAAGCTCCGAATATTTCGGCCCCACATCCGGGAGCCTTTCTCAACGGAAAAAAATAAATAAATGAAGCAAAAAAAGAAAAAAAAAAACAACTTAAATTACATTACAATAAAACATACTAAACACATAAAGAGAACAAAAAGCAAAAACGAAAGAAAAATATAAATAAATAAGAACAAAACTCACATATTAATTAAACACTTCCATGCACTGAATGTCTTTCAACTGGCCTCCTCTCAGTATATAAATGGAAATATATTAAATAAACACTTCCATGTACTGAATGTCTATATTGATTCTACTCGCCTCCTCCCAGTATATAAATTGAAATCTATCAAAAATGAAGAATATATTTATACTTAGACCAAAACAATAAAAGGTCAACTAACCCCCCGGTCCATAACCCTTAATTAAATTTCACAAGTTCATCAACCATTTTATGAATTATAAATTGAATGGATTCGTTTTGTTGCAAAACGAATGTTGCATACTAAACATATGTGTTTAGTATGTTTTATTGTAATGTAATTTAAGTTGTTTTTTTTTCTTTTTTTGCTTTATTTATTTATTTTTTTCAGTTGAGAAAGGCTCCCGGATGTGGGGCCGAAATATTCGGAGCTTTTGTGCATAATTAATTGTTTTGTAGTTCACTGCTTGTTAGAAAATTAAAACCCGTTTTTCGTGTTTAAAAAAATTTTTTTGTTTTTAATGGAAAAGCAGTGTGGTCTAAGAAATTATTTAAGTTTAGTTTTAGCTTAGTGTTTCAGTCTGGTATTAGCTTACAGTTTTAGTTAGAGTTATAGTAGTTAAGAGTTTTAGTTTAGAGTTTAGAGTTTTAGTTTAGAGTTCTTAGCTTAGAGTTTTAGTTGGAGTTATAGTTTAGTTTAGTTCTAGTTAAGAGTTTTTTTTTAGAGTTTAGAGTCTTAGCTTAGAGTTTTAGTTAGAGTTTAGAGTTTTAGTCTAGAGTCTTAGCTTAAAGTTTTAGTTCTATTTAAAGTTTAGTTTAGTTTTAATTGAGAATTTAGAGTTTTAGTTTAGAGTCTTAGCTTAGAGTTTTTGCTAGAGTTATAGTTAGTTTAGTTTAGTTTTAGTTAGGAGCTATAGTTTAGATCTCTAGTTTAATATTTACTTAAGAGTTTAGTTTAGAGTTTATAGTTTTAGTTTACAGTTTTAATTTAGAGTTTTAGTTAGAGTTATAGTTTTAGCTTAGTTTTAGTTAAGAGTTTTAGTTTAGATATTGGAGTTTTAGTTTTGAGTCTTAGCTTAGAGTTTTAGTTAAAGTAATAGTTTAGTTTAGTTTTAATTCAGAGTTTTAGTTTAGAGTCTAAGCTTAGAGCTTTAGTTAGAGTTATAGTTTAGTTTAGTTTTAGTTAAGAATTTTAGTTTAGAGGTGTTGTTTAGTTTTGGATAAGAGTTTTAGTTTAGAGTTTAGAGCTTTCGCTGCATTTTTAGTTTAGTTTAGTTTTAGATAAGAGTTTTAGTGTAGAGTTTCAGCTTGGTATTAGCTTACAGTTTTAGTTAGAGTTATGGTTTAGTTTAGTTGTAGTTCAGAGTCTAAAGTTTCAAGTTAGACTCTCAGTACTTAGAGTTTTAGTTAGATTTATGTTTTATTTTAGTTCTAGTTAAGTGTTTTTGGACTTGTAGTTTAGTTTTAGCTAAACCTTTTAGTTTAGAGTTTTAGCCTAGAGTCATAGCTTAGAGTTTTTCCTTACACTTTTAGTTTAGTTTAGTTTTAGATAAGAGTTTAGTTTAGAGTTTCAGTTTGGTATTAGCTTACAGTTTTAGTTAGAGTTATAGTAGTTAAGAGCTTTAGTTTACAGTTTAGAGTTTTAGTTTAGAGTCTTAGCTTAGAGTTTTAGTTTGAATTATAGTATAGTTTAGTTTTAATTCAGAGTTTTAGGTTAGAGTCTTAGGTTAGATTTTTAGTTAGAGTTATAGTTTAGTTTAGTTTTAGTTAAGAATTTTAGTTTAGGGATGTTGTTTAGTTTTAGATAAGAGTTTTAGTTTAAAGTTTAGACTTTTAGTTAGAGTTATAGTTTAGTTTAGTTTTAGTTTAGAGTCTAGAGTTTTAATTTAGAGTGTTAGCTTAGAGTTTTAGTTAGAGTTATAGTTTACTTTAGTTTTAGTTTAGAGTTGTAGTTTAGTTTTAGTTTTAGTTAGGAGCATTAGTTTAGATCTCCAGTTTAGTTTTACTTAAGAGTTTTAGTTTAGAGTTTATAGTTTTGTTTACAGTTTTACTTTAGAGTTTTAGTTAGGGTTATAGTTTTAGTTTAGTTTTAGTTAAGAGTTTTAGTTTAGATACTGGAGTTTTAGTTTTGAGTCTTACCTTATAGTTTAGTTTAGTTTTAGTTAAGAATTTTAGTTTAGGGATGTTGTTTAGTTTTAGATAAGAGTTTTAGTTTAGAGTTGAGAATTTTAGTTAGAGTTATACTTTAGTTTATTTTTAGTTTAGAATCTAGAGTTTTAATTTAGAGTGTTAGCTTAGAGTGTTAGTTAGAGCTATAGCTTACTTTAGTTTTAGTTAAGAGTTTTAGTTTAGACTTATAGTTTAGTTTTAGTTAAGTTTTAGTTTAGAGTTGTAGTTTAGTTTTAGTAAAGAGTTTTAGTTTAGAGTTGTAGCTTAGTTTTAGTTAAGAGTTTTAATTTAGAGTTTAGAACTCTAAGCTAAGACTCTAAACTAAAATTCTAAATTCTCAACTAAAACTAAACTAAACTATAAATAGAACTAAAACTCTAAGCTATGACTCTAAACTAAAACTCTAAATTCCAATTATAATTCTAAGCTAAGACTCTAAACTCTAAACAAAAACTGTAAGCTAATATCAAACTGAAACTCTAAACTAAAACTCTTATCTAAAACTAAACAACACCTCAAAACTAAAATTCTTAACTAAAACTAAACTAAACTATAACTCTAACTAAAACTCTAAGCTAAGACTCTAAACTAAAACTCTGAATTAAAACAAAACTAAAGTATAACTCTAACTAAAACTCTAAGCTAAGACTCAAAACTAAAACTCCAATATCTAAACTAAAACTCTTAACTAAAACTAAACTAAAACTATAACTCTAATCTAAAGTAAAACTGTAAACTAAAACTATAAACTCTAAACTAAACTCTTAAGTAAAAGTAAACTAGAGATCTAATGTATAGCTCCTAACTAAAACTAAACTAAACTAACTATAACTCTAACAAAAACTCTAAGCTAAGACTCTAAACTAAAACTCTAAATTCTCAACTAAAACTAAACTAAACTATAAATAGAACTAAAACTATAAGCTAAGACTCTAAACTAAAACTCTAAACTCTAACTAAAACTCTAAGCTAAGACTCTAAACTCTAAACAAAAACTCTTAACTAAAACTAAACTAAACTATAACTCTAACTAAAACTCTAAGCTAAGACTCTAAACTAAAACTCTAAACTCTAAACTAAAACTCTTAACTACTATAACTCAAACTAAAACTGTAAGCTAATACCAAACTGAAACTCTAAACTAAAACTCTTAACTAAAACTAAATTATAACTCTAAACTAAAACTCTTAACAAAAATTAAATTAAACTATAACTCTAACTAAAACTCTAAACTCTAAACTAAAACTCTAAAGTCTAAACTATAACTCTTAACTAAATTTAAACTAAACTATAACTCTAACTAAAACTCTAAGCTAAGACTCTAAGCTAAAACTCTAAACTCTAAACTAAAACTCTTAACTAAAACTAAACTACAACTCTAAACTAAAACTCTTTACTAAAACTAAACTACAACTCTAAACTAAAACTCTTAACTAATACTAAACTAAACTAAAAGTGCAACGAAAAACTGTAAGCTAAGACTCTAGGCTAAAACTCTAAACTAAAACGTTTAGCTAAAACTAAACTACAAGTCCAAAAAACACTTAGCTAAAACTAAAATAAAATATAACTCTAACTAAAACTTTAAGTGCTGAGAGTCTAACTTGAAACTCTAGACTCTGAACTACAACTAAACTAAACTATAACTCTAACTAAAACTGTAGGCTAATATCAAACTAAACCTCTAAACTAGGGAGGGGGTTGAAAAAAATACTATGTTAAAAAAATTCAAAAAAGTATTTAAAAAAATGGGGGGAGGGGAGGGGAGGGAGGAAGGGAAAGGGAGGAGGGGAGGGGGAGGAGGGGATGGGGAGGAGGGGAGGGAGATTAGAGGAGGGGAGGGGGAGTGGATTGTAGGGGGAGGGAGGGGAGGGAAGGGGGCTCTTTGGGGCCCGAGGGGACCTTTGGGGGTGGGGTAGGGGACCTTACAACACTGTTCAAATGGTAGTTGTGCATTATACCGAACACAGTCAAGAATTGCTCAAATCATTTTCTAAAATGTCTCAAACTGTTTCGCCCAAATCATATTCTAAAATGTTTCAAACTGTTTCGCCCAAATCATCTTCTAAAATGTCTCAAACTGTTTCGCGCAAATAATCCCTTAAAAGTAATTTATACGTGTTCCTTTGTTTTGGCATCCCTGCGCTGTCACATTTGAAATTCCCAGGAAACCATTTCCTGCGTAAAATATATTCAATCTGTCTTGAATTTCTGAAAAATATCTAAGGTGTTCCTGCTTACACTAGTATGGCTTCGATAGAATATTAATTTTATCTCTCAGACCAAAAGACTTGAGAAACCATATTTAAAAAATGAAATCCCCTCATGTTTCTTGTTCCGTTAGACTCGATCAATACGCTTAGAAACAACATATTGTTTCTTAATTCCCCTTTGTTGATCAATAATTCCCCGCCGATTATGCAAATCAATTTCTCAGAAATCTTGTTCCCCTCGATTATGCAAATCAATTCCTCAGAAATTCTCTCCCCTTTGTGGATCAATAAACCATGAATAAATTATCCGCAGTGAGAAAAACCATGAAACACATTTTCAGTGAGAAAAACCATAAAAACATGCATAAATTATGTAGGGTTCGAAACTCATGATAGGTCCCTACTGTTAAGTTAAATTCTGAGCGTGCAGGGGGGGGGGGGCTGTTTCATCTTAAATGACTCTGGCTCTCAAATAGGGTACTATAACTTCCAATTTCAAATCAATAAGCCCCATCTGATGTTTGTATGACCGCCCATTCAATTAAAACCTTATATGCCCTCATAAAATAACTTACAACCATATCTCCAGGGCGCTGGGGGGGGGCACTGGGGGGCTGTGTAATCCCTAGAGACATTATTATATGTTCTTTGGACTATTTGAAAAAAAATCTATCTCATAATTTCAATCAAATTCGGTCGGTGAAAGGAGGGGTTTTAGGAGAGTGGGGGGGGGGCTAAACGCCGCCCATCACTTTTGACGCTTAAAAAGGAAGTAGAACTTTTAATTTTCAACCAAATGAGCCTCTTCTAAAGTTAAACAACCATCCTTTCCATAAAAACCTTTAATGCCCCCTTGGCATAACTTACAACCCTGGGCCCTAATCTCTGGGATTTGTTTCAACCCAAAATCCTTTTTATATTATATTTAGACTATTTTGAATAGAATGGCTATCTCAAAATTTCTATTAGATGCATTTCAGGATAATACGACGTGAGTAGTAAGCGTATAATGCATTGAAAATATACATGCACTTTCACAAGCCTGAGGCATGGATATGTTTGTATATTTTCAAGTAATTGGGTTACCAGGGTCATTTGCCTATTACAATGAACTCTACATGAGTTGGCAGACATGTTTTTTATTATGACATTGATTTTTTGTGTGTCAGTCGATTAGAGAAAGTTGGTGGTTAGTCCAATATAATAACTTGATTTGTCGGTTTTCTAAAAAAAAACTTGCCAAGCTATAATGTACTCAATTTAAAAAAAAAACCCGTCGTTATTGCGAGAGGCTTACTCAATTTACATCTTAGTGTTAACTGGGTGATCTAATTGCGTAGGTACTAAAGGAACATTTGAAGGTGGAGAAAAAAAGGGTAATTAGTGATTGGATAATTTTAACAGGAAATGACTGAAAAGTGTTTTGGAGGAGATGGAATGAATGTGTACTGTATAATACACAAGTGATGATTTGCACAGTGTTGTCAATTTTAAATAGTTTAGAAATAAAAAAAATTAACAAGACATGGCTGAAAAGTGTTTTGAGGGAGTTGAGTTGCACGAGGGTTCAGTTACATGCGGATTCAGTTACACGGGGATTAGTTAAATGGGGTCGAGTAGCACGGAGGTTCAGTTGTACAGGGTTTTGGTTATACAGGGGTTCAGTTACATGGGGGGGTTCAGTTGTACGGGGTTTCGGTTATACAGGGGTTCAGTTACATGGGGGGTTCAGTTATTTTTTCTGATTTTGTGTGTTTTCGCAAGAAAATAACTGGTCTTTTAGCAAACTTAGCCATAGCTACCTGAAACTCTGCATAAATATCTTCATTTTTAATCTAATTGCATAGGTACTAAAGGAACATTGAACATTTTTTCTGATTTTGTGTGACCACCCGGCGCCCCAAAGACTCCTGAGCCTCCATTATAATACTTTTTAAGGCTTTATTATATCTTTTCAGAACAAATTATTATTTTAGGGAATTATTTCGGTGAAACAGTTAGAGACATTTTAAGAGATGATTTTAGAAGAGGACTTGAGGGTGAAACTCTGTGGTCGTTATAATACACAAGTTCCATTTGAACGGTGTTGTGAGGTCCCTTACCACAATCCCAAAGGGCTCCGATCCCCCCACCCCAACCCCAAAGGAAGCCCCCGGACAGCAAAGGTTCTCTGGACCCCCAAAGGACCCCCGTTGCCCCGATGCCTCCTGAGTCCCCCATTATAATACTTTTTAAGGCTTTATTATATCTTTTCAGAACAAATTATTATTTTAGGGAATTATTTCAGTGAAACAGTTAGAGACATTTTAAGAGGATTGTGAGGTCCCTTACCACAACCCAAAAGGGTTCCGATCCCCCCACCCCAACCCCGAAGGAAGCCCCCGGACAGCAAAGGTTCTCTGGACCCCCAAAGGACCCCCGGCGCCCCGATGCCTCCTGAGTCCCCCATTATAATACTTTTTAACGCTTTATTATATCTTTTCAGAACAAATTATTATTTTAGGGAATTATTTCCGTGAAACAGTTAGAGACATTTTAAGAGATGATTTTAGAAGAGGACTTGAGGGTGAAACTCTGTGGTCGTTATAATACACAAGTTCCATTTGAACAGTGTTGTGAGCTCCCCTTACCGCAACCCCAAAGGGCTCCGATCCCCCAGAGTTTAGATATAGTTTGGAGTTTTACCTTAGAGACTTAGATTAGAGTTTTAGTTTAGTTTTAGTTAAGAGTTTAGAGTTTTTTAGCTTAGAGTCTTAGCTTAGAGTTTTTGTTAGAGTTCTAGTTTAGTTTTAGTTAAGAGTTTGGTGTTTTACCTTAGAGTCTTAGCTTAGAGTTTTAGTTAGAGTTCTAGTTAAGAGTTTAGACGTTTTAGCTTAGAGTCTTAGCTTAGAGTTTTTTTAGAGTTCTAGTTTAGTTTAGTTTTAGTTAAGAGTTTAGAGTTTTTAGCTTAGAGTCTTAGCTTAGTGTTTTTGTTGAAGTTCTTGTTTAGTTTAGTTTTAATTAAGAGTTTAGAGTTTTAGCTTAGAGTCATAGCTTAGAGTTTTTGTTAAAGTTGAAGTTTAGTTTAGTAATAGTTAAGAGTTTGGAGTTTTACCTTAGAGACTTAACTTAGAGTTTTAGTTTAGTTTAGTTTTAGTTAAGAGTTTAGAGTTTTTTAGCTTAGAGTCTTAGCTTAGAGTTTTTGTTAGAGTTCTAGTTTAGTTTAGTTTTAATTAAGAGTTTAGAGTTTTTAGCTTAGAGTCTTAGCTTAGAGTTTTAGTTAGAGTTCTAGTTTAGTTTAGTTTTAGTTAAGAGTTTAGAGTTTTTAGCTTAGAGTCTTAGATTAGAGTTTTTGTTGAAGCTCTAGTTTAGTTTAGAGTTTTAGCTTAGACTTAGAGTTTTAATTAGAGTTCTAGTTTAGTTTAGTTTTAGTTAAGAGTTTAGAGTTTTAGCTTAGAGTCTTAGCTTAGAGTTTTTGTTAGAGTTCTAGTTTTGTTTAGTTTTAGTTAAGAGTTTAGAGTTTTAGCTTAGAGTCTTAGCTTAGAGTTTTTGTTAGAGTTCTAGTTTAGTTTAGTTATAGTTAAGAGTTTGGAGTTTTACCTTAGAGACTTAGCTTAGAGTTTTAGTTTAGTTTAGTTTTACTTAAGAGTTTAGAGTTTTAGCTTAGAGTCTCAGCTTAGAGTTTTTGTTAGAGTTTTAGTTTAGTTTTAGTTAGAGTTGAAGTTTAGTTTAGTAATAGTTAAGAGTTTAGAGTTTTACCTTAGAGTCTTAGCTTAGAGTTTATGTTAGAGTTCTAGTTTAGTTTAGATATAGTTAAGCGTTTGGAGCTTTACCTTCGAGACTTAGCTTAGAGTTTTAGTTTAGTTTAGTTTTACTTAAGAGTTTAGAGTTTTAGCTTAGAGTCTTAGCTTAGAGTTTTTGTTAGAGTTCTAGTTTAGTTTAGTTTCAGTTAAGATTTTAGAGTTTTATCTTAGAGTCTTAGCTTAGAGTTTTTGTTGAAAATCTAGTTTAGTTTAGTTTAGTTAAGAGTTTAGCGTTCTACCTTAGAGTCATAGCTTAGAGTTTTTTGTTATAGTTCTAGTTTAGTTTAGTTTTAGTTAAGAGTTTAGAGTTTTTAGCTTAGAGTCTTAGCTTAGAGTTTTGTGAAGTTGAAGTTTAGTTTAGTCTTAGTTAAGAATTTAGAGTTTTTAGCTTAGAGTCTTAGCTTAAAGTTTTACTTAGAGTTCTAGTTTAGTTTAGTTTTAGTTAAGAGTTTTATCTTAGAGTCTTAGCTTAGAGTTTTTGTTGAAAATCTAGTTTAGTTTAGTTAAGAGTTTAGAGTTCTACCTTAGAGTCTTAGCTTAGAATTTTTGTTGGAGTTCTAGTTTAGTTTAGCTTTAGTTAAGAGTTTTATCTTAGAGTCATAGCTTAGAGTTTTTGTTAGAGTTCTAGTTTAGTTTAGATAAGAGTTTAGAGTTCTACCTTTGAGTCTTAGCTTAGAGTTTTTGTTGGAGTTCTAGTATAGTTTAGTTTTAGTTAAGAGTTTAGTGTTTTAGCATAGAGTCTTAGCTTAGAGTTTTTGTTAGAGTTCTAGTTTAGTTTAGTTTTAGTTAAGAGTTTAGAGTTTTACCTTAGAGTCTTAGCTTAGAGTTTTTGTTGGAGTTCTAGTTTAGTTTAGTTTTAGTTAAGAGTTTAGAGTTTTACCTTAGAGTCTTAGCTTAGAGTTTTTGTTAGAGTTCTCATTTAGTTTAATTTTAGTTAAGAGTTTGATGTTTTACCTTTGAGTTTCAGTTAGAGTTCTAGTTTAGTTTACTTTTAGTTTAGAGTTTTAGCTAAGACTTAGAGTTTTAATTAGAGTTCTAGTTTAGTTTAGTTTGGTGTTTTACCTTAGAGTCTTAGCTTAGAGTTTTAGTTAGAGTTCTAGTTTAGTTTTAGTTAAGAGTTTAGAATTTTAGCTTAGAGTCTTAGCTTGGAGTTTTTGTTAGAGTTCTAGTTTATTTTAGTTTTAGTTAAGAGTTTAGAGTTTTTAGCTTAGAGTCTTAGCTTAGAGTTTGTTTTGTTGAAGTTCTAGTTTAGTTTAGTTAATAGTTTAGAGTTTTAGCTTAGAGTCTCAGCTTAGAGTTTTTGTTAGAGTTGAAGTTTAGTTTAGTAATAGTTAAGAGTTTAGAGTTTTACCTTAGAGTCTTAGCTTAGAGTTTTTGTTAGAGTTCTAGTTTAGTTTAGATATAGTTAAGCGTTTGGAGTTTTACCTTCAAGACTTAGCTTAGAGTTTTAGTTTAGTATAGTTTTAGTTAAGAGTTTAGAGTTTTTTAGCTTAGAGTCTTAGCTTAGAGTTTTTGTTATAGTTCTAGTTTAGTTTAGTTTAGTTTTAGTTAAGAGTTTAGAGTTTTTAGCTTAGACTCTTAGCTTAGAGTTTTTGTGAAGTTGAAGTTTAGTTTAGTCATAGTTATGAATTTAGAGTTTTTAGCATAGAGTCTTAGCTTAGAGTTTTACTTAGAGTTCTAGTTTAGTTTAGTTTTAGTTAAGAGTTTAGAGTTCTACCTTAGAGTCTTAGCTTAGAGTTTTACTTAGAGTTGAAGTTTAGTTTAGTTATAGTTAAGGGTCTAGAGTTTTAGCTTGGAGTCTTAGCTTAGAGTTTTAGTTAGAGTTCTAGCTTAGTTTAGTTTTAGTTAAGAGTTTAGAGTTTTACCTCAAAGTCTTAGCTTAGAGTTTTATTTAGAGTTCTAGTTCTAGTTTAGTTTTAGTTAAGAGTTTTGAGTTTTACCTTAAAGTCTTAGATTAGAGTTGAAGTTTCGTTTAGTTGAGTTGTAGTTAAGAGTTTATAGTTTTAGCTTAGAGTCTTAGCTTAGAGTTTTAGTTAGAGTTATTGTTTAGTTTAGTTTTAGTTAAGAGTTATAGTTTAGAGGTTTAGCCTAGAATCTTAGCTTAGAGATTTAGTTAGAGTGTTAGGTTAGACTAGATTAAGTTAGGTTAGATTAGGTTACGTTAAGTCAGGTTAGGTAAGTTAGGTTAGGTTAGCTAAGTTAGGGTAGGTTAGGTTAGATAGTAAACATCTCTCCATGTTTAAGTTAGGTTAGGTTAGGCTAGATTAAGTTATGTTAGGTTAGCCTACGTACGTGCGCGTACGTAGGCTAACCTAACCTAACTTAACCTAACCTAACATAACTTAATCTAGCCTAACCTAACCTAACTTAAACAGGGAGAGATGTTTACTAGCTAACCTACCCTAACTTAGCTAACCTAACCTAACTTACCTAACCTGACTTAACGTAACCTAATCTAACCTAACTTAATCTAGTCTAACCTAACACTCTAACTAAATCTCTAAGCTAAGATTCTAGGCTAAACCTCTAAACCATAACTCTTAACTAAAACTAAACTAAACAATAACTCTAACTAAAACTCTAAGCTAAGACTCCAAGCTAAAACTATAAACTCTTAACTATAACTCAACTAAACGAAACTTCAAGGCTAATCTAAGACTTTAAGGTAAAACTCAAAACTCTTAACTAAAGCTAAACTAGAACTAGAATTCAAAATAAAACTCTAAGCTAAGACTTTGAGGTAAAACTCTAAACTCTTAACTAAAACTAAACTAAGCTAGAACTCTAACTAAAACTCTAAGCTAAGACTCCAAGCTAAAACTCTAAACCCTTAACTATAACTAAACTAAACTTCAACTCTAAGTAAAACTCTAAGCTAAGACTCTAAGGTAGAACTCTAAACTCTTAACTAAAACTAAACTAAACTAGAACTCTAAGCAAAACTCTAAGCTAAGACTCTATGCTAAAAACTCTAAATTCTTAACTATGACTAAACTAAACTTCAACTTCACAAAAACTCTAAGCTAAGAGTCTAAGCTAAAAACTCTAAACTCTTAACTAAAACTAAACTAAACTAAACTAGAACTATAACAAAAACTCTAAGCTAAGACTCTAAGCTAAAAAACTCTAAACTCTTAACTAAAACTAAACTAAACTAAAACTCTAAGCTAAGTCTCGAAGGTAAAACTCCAAACGCTTAACTATATCTAAACTAAACTAGAACTCTAACAAAAACTCTAAGCTAAGACTCTAAGGTAAAACTCTAAACTCTTAACTATTACTAAACTAAACTTCAACTCTAACAAAAACTCTAAGCTGAGACTCTAAGCTAAAACTCTAAACTATTAACTAAACTAAACTAGAACTTCAACAAAAAAAACTCTAAGCTAAGACTCTAAGCTAAAAACTCTAAACTCTTAACTAAAACTAAAATAAACTAGAACTTTAACAAAAACTCTAAGCTAAGACTCTAAGCTAAAATTCTAAACTCTTAACTAAAACTAAACTAGAACTCTAACTAAAACTCTAAGCTAAGACTCTAAGGTAAAACACCAAACTAAACTAAACTAGAACTCTAATTAAAACTCTAAGTCTAAGCTAAAACTCTAAACTAAAAGTAAACTAAACTAGAACTCTAACTGAAACTCAAAGGTAAAACATCAAACTCTTAACTAAAATTAAACTAAACTAGAACTCTAACAAAAACTCTAAGCTAAGACTCTAAGGTAAAACTCTTAACTCTTAACTAAAACTAAACTAAACTAGAACTCTAACAAAAACTCTAAGCTGAGACTCTAAGCTAAAACTCTAAACTCTTAAGTAAAACTAGAACTCTAACAAAAACTCTAAGCTAAGACTCTATGCTAAAACACTAAACTCTTAACTAAAACTAAACTAAACTAGAACTCCAACAAAAACTCTAAGCTAAGACTCAAAGCTAGAACTCTAAACTCTTAACTAAACTAAACTAGAATTCTAACAAAAACTCTAAGCTAAGACTCTAAGATAAAACTCTTAACTAAAGCTAAACTAAACTAGAACTCCAACAAAAACTCTAAGCTAAGACTCTAAGGTAGAACTCTAAACTCTTAACTAAACTAAACTAGATTTTCAACAAAAACTCTAAGCTATGACTCTAAGATAAAACTCTTAACTAAAACTAAACTAAACTAGAACTCTAAGTAAAACTCTAAGCTAAGACTCTAAGCTAAAAACTCTAAATTCTTAACTAAGACTAAACTAAACTTCAACTTCACAAAAACTCTAAGCTAAGACTCTAAGCTAAAAACTCTAAACTCTTAACTAAAACTAAACTAAACTAGAACTATAACAAAAAACTCTAAGCTATGACTCTAAGGTAGAACGCTAAACTCTTAACTAAACTAAACTAGATCTTCAACAAAAACTCTAAGCTAAGACTCTAAGATAAAACTCTAAACTCTTAACTGAAACTAAACTAAACTAGAACTCTAACAAAAACTCTAAGCTAAGACTCTAAGCTAAAAAACTCTAAACTCTTAACTAAAACTAAACTAAACTAAAACTCTAAGCTAAGTCTCGAAGGTAAAGCTCCAAACGCTTAACTATATCTAAACTAAACTAGAACTCTAACATAAACTCTAAGCTAAGACTCTAAGGTAAAACTCTAAACTCTTAACTATTACTAAACTAAACTTCAACTCTAACTAAAACTAAACTAAAACTCTAACAAAAACTCTAAGCTGAGACTCTAAGCTAAAACTCTAAACTCTTAAGTAAAACTAAACTAAACTAAAACTCTAAGCTAAGTCTCTAAGGTAAAACTCCAAACTCTTAACTATAACTAAACTAAACTAGAACTCTAACAAAAACTCTAAGCTAAGACTCTAAGCTAAAACTCTAAACTCTTAACTAAAACTAAACTAAACTAGAACTCTAACAAAAACTCTAAGCTAAGACTCTAAGCTAAAACTCTTAACTAAAACTAAACTAAACTAGAACTCTAATTAAAACTCTAAGTCTAAGCTAAAACTAAACTAAACTAGAGCTTCAACAAAAACTCTAAGCTAAGACTTTAAGCTACAAACTCTAAACTCTTAACTAAAACTAAACTAAACTAGAACTCTAACTAAAACTCTAAGCTAAGACTCTAAGCTAAAAAATCTAAACTCTTAATTAAAACTAAACTAAACTAGAACTCTAACAAAAACTCTAAGCTAAGACTCTAAGCTAAAAAACTCTAAACTCTTAACTAAAACTAAACTAAACTAAAACTCTAAGTTAAGTCTCTAAGGTAAAACTCCAAACTCTTAATAATTACTAAACTAAACTTCAACTTTAACAAAAACTCTAAGCTATGACTCTAAGCTAAAACTCAACTCTTAATTAAAACTAAACTAAACAAGAACTTCAACAAAAACACTAAGCTAAGACTCTAAGCTAAAAACTCTAAACTCTTAACTAAAACTAAACTAAACTAGAACTCTAAAAAAACTCTAAGCTAAGATTCTAAGCTAAAAAGTCTAAACTCTTAACTAGAGCTCTAACTAAAACTCTAAGCTAAGACTCTAAGGTAAAACACCAAACTCTTAACTAAAACTAAACTAGAACTCTAACAAAAACTCTAAGCTAAGACTCTAAGCTAAAGAACTCTAAACTCTTAACTAAAACTAAACTAAAACTCTAATCTAAGTCTCTAAGGTAAAACTCCAAACTATATCTAAACTCTGGGGGATCGGAGCCCTTTGGGGTTGCGGTAAGGGGACCTCACAACACTGTTCAAATGGAACTTGTGTATTATAACGACCACAGAGTTTCACCCTCAAGTCCTCTTCTAAAATCATCTCTTAAAATGTCTCTAACTGTTTCACTGAAATAATTCCCTAAAATAATAATTTGTTCTGAAAAGATATAATAAAGCCTTAAAAAGTATTATAATGGGGGACTCAGGAGGCATCGGGGCGCCGGGGGTCCTTTGGGGGTCCAGAGAACCTTTGCTGTCCGGGGGCTTCCTTCGGGGTTGGGGTGGGGGGATCGGAGCCCTTTGGGATTGTGGTAAGGGACCTCACAATCCTCTTAAAATGTCTCTAACTGTTTCACTGAAATAATTCCCTAAAATAATAATTTGTTCTGAAAAGATATAATAAAGCCTTAAAAAGTTTTATAATGGGGGACTCAGGAGGCATCGGGGCGCCGGGGGTCCTTTGGGGGTCCAGAGAACCTTTGCTGTCCGGGGGCTTCCTTCAGTGTTGGGGTGGGGGGATCGGAGCCCTTTGGGATTGTGGTAAGGGACCTCACAACACCGTTCAAATGGAACTTGTGTATTATAACGACCACAGAGTTTCACCCTCAAGTCCTCTTCTAAAATCATCTCTTAAAATGTCTCTAACTGTTTCACCGAAATAATTCCCTAAAATAATAATTTGTTCTGAAAAGATATAATAAAGCCTTAAAAAGTATTATAATGGGGGACTCAGGAGCCATCGGGGCGCCGGGGGTCCTTTGGGGGTCCAGAGAACCTTTGCTGTCTGGGGGCTTCCTTCGGGGTTGGGGTGGGGGGTCGGAGCCCTTTGGGGTTGTGGTAAGGGACCTCACAACACCGTTCAAATGGAACTTGTGTATTATAACGACCACAGAGTTTCACCTTCAAATCCTCCTTTAAAATCATCTTTCAAAATGTCTCTAACTGTTTCACCGAAATAATTCCCTAAAATAATAATTTGTTCTGAAAAGATATAATAAAGTCTTAAAAAGTATTATAATGGAGGCTCAGGAGTCTTTGGGGCGCCGGGTGGTCACACAAAATCAGAAAAAATGTTCAATGTTCCTTTAGTACCTATGCAATTAGATTAAAAATGAAGATATTTATGCAGAGTTTCAGGTAGCTATGGCTAAGTTTGCTAAAAGACCAGTTATTTTCTTGCAAAACACACAAAATCAGAAAAAATAACTGAACCCCCCATGTAACTGAACCCCTGTATAACCGAAACCCCGTACAACTGAACCCCCCATGTAACTGAACCCCTGTACAACCGAAACCCTGTACAACTGAACCTCCGTGCTACTCGACCCCATTTAACTAATCCCCGTGTAACTGAATCCGCATGTAACTGAACCCTCGTGCAACTCAACTCCCTCAAAACACTTTTCAGCCATTTCTTGTTAATTTTTTTATTTCTAAACTATTTAAAATTGACAACACTGTGCAAATCATCACTTGTGTATTATACAGTACACATTCATTCCATCTCCTCCAAAACACTTTTCAGTCATTTCCTGTTAAAATTATCCACTCACTAATTACCCCTTTTTTTCTCCACCTTCAAATGTTCCTTTAGTACCTACGCAATTAGATCACCCAGTTAACACTAAGATGTAAATTGAGTAAGCCTCTCGCAATAACGACGGGTTTTTTTTTTAAATTGAGTACATTATAGCTTGGCAAGTTTTTTTTTAGAAAACCGACAAATCAAGTTATTATATTGGACTAACCACCAACTTTCTCTAATCGACTGACACACAAAAAATCAATGTCATAATAAAAAACATGTCTGCCAACTCATGTAGAGTTCATTGTAATAGGCAAATGACCCTGGTAACCCAATTACTTGAAAATATACACACATATCCATGCCTCAGGCTTGTGAAAGTGCATGTATATTTTCAATGCATTATACGCTTACTACTGACGTGAGTGTTTGTATGTGTGTTGGGGGGGGACTACCATCCGATCACTTTTACTCTAAAAAGAGCACTAGAGTGACTGATTACCAATCCAATGACCCCCCTTCGAAGTTTATATGACCACACTTTCTATAAAACCTTATATGCCCCCAAGCATAACTTACAACCCTTGCCCTGGGGCGGGGGGATTTGTTATTCTCAAAGAAATAGTCTCCAGACCTTTCAAATAAGTTGAACAAAAGGGTTATCTCAAAATTTTGATCAGAAGTGTTTTTGGGAAATGATGGGCATGGGGGGGGTGTGGGTCATTTCTCCTCTGATCACTTTTGACTAATAGAAAAGGCACTAGTCCTCTCAGTTTCCAATCGAATGAGCCATTTTTGAAGCTTCTACGACAAAAATTTCTATAAAAGCCTTATATGCCCCGAGGGCATAACTTACTAACCTTGTCCTGGGGCTATGGGGGGGGGGGGGTGTCATCCTCAAAGACATAATTTTCAGACCTTTCAACTACGCTGAACATAATGGCCATATCAAAATATTGATCGGAAATGTTTGGGGAAATGATGGGTGTTGGGGGTGATTTTCCCTCCGATTACTTTCGACTAATAAAAAGGACAATAGCCCTCTCAATTTCTAATCGAATGGATCCTTTCTGAACTTTTTACAACAATGCTTTTTATAAAAACCTTATATGCCCCAAAGGCATAACTTACAACCATAGCCCTGAGGGCTTGGGGGGGGGTTGTCATACTCAAAGACGTATTTTCCAAACCCTTCAACTATGTTAAAAAATGGCTATATCAAAATGTTCATCGGAAGTGTTTGGGGAAATGATGTGCGTGGGGGGGGGGTCATTCGCCCTCCGATCGCTTTTGACTATTAATAAGGACACTAGACGTCTCAATTTCCAATTGAATGAGCCCTTTTTGAATTTTCTACGACAAAACTTTGAATAAAACCTTATATGTCCCCAGGTCATATCTTACCCTGGGGGCTGTGGTTTTTTATCCTTCAATTTAATTTCCAGACTTTTCAACTACGTTTAACAAAATGGCTATCTCATAATTTTGGTTGGATATGTTTGGGGAAATGGTAGGCATGAGAGGAGGGTTAGTTTCCCACCGATCCTTTTCTACTATTAAAAAGGGCACTAGCCCTTTTAATTTCCAATCAAACGAGCCCTTTTTGAAGTTTCTACGACAACGCTTTCTATAAAACCTTATATGCCCCCTGGCATAACTTAAAAACCTTGCCCTAAGGGGTGGAGATTTTCATCCTGAATGAATTTCCAGAACTTTCAACTACTTTAAACAAAATGGCATTCTCAATATTTTGATTAGATGTGTTTGGGAAAACAATGGGCGTGACAGGGGGGTTAGGTGCCCACCAATCACTTTCGACTATTAAAAAGGCACTAGCCCTTTCAATTTCTTATCGAATGAGTTCTTTTTGAAGTGTCTACTACAACGATTTCTATGAAAATCTTATATGCCCCCAGGGGGGCATAACTTACAAACCTTACCCTGAGGGCTGTAGGGGGGGGATTTTCATCCTCAAGACAACTTCCGGGACTTTTAACTACGTTGGACAAAATGTGCATCACACAATTTTGATTAAATGTGTCTGGGGAAATGTTAGGCGTAATAGAGGGGTTAGTTGCCCTCCAATCACTTTTGACTATTAAAACTGGTACTAACCCTTTCAATTTCCAATCGAATGAGCCTTTTTTGAAGTTTCTACGACAACTCTTTCTTTAAAAACCTTATATGCGCCCCCAGGGTATAACTTGCAACCCTTGCCCTGAGGGCTGTGGGGGAGTGTCATCCTCAAAGACATAATTTCCGGATCTTTCAACTATGTTAAACAAAATGGTTATCTCAAAATTTTGATTGAATGCGTTTGATGAAATGATGGGCGTGGAAGGGGGGGTTATTTGCCCTCCAATCACTTTCGACTATTAAAAAGGGCACGAGCCCTTTCAATTTTAAATTGAACGAGCCCTTTTCGAAGTTTCTACGACAACTCCTTCG
This sequence comes from Artemia sinica, assembly GCA_027921565.1. Taxonomy (NCBI): domain Eukaryota; kingdom Metazoa; phylum Arthropoda; class Branchiopoda; order Anostraca; family Artemiidae; genus Artemia; species Artemia sinica. The sequence goes on from CM051264.1 coordinate 30,855,023, forward strand.
ATGCGAAGTGCCCTGGTTTAAAACAAAAGAAAAAAAAATGTAAATTGCGCTCACATCGTTCTTTACTTAGGCAGCGCTATTGTTCTGCATATGGTAAACACACTTTTTCTTAATTTTCACTTCTAATTTTTTATAGTTTTCATGTGGAGTCAGAATTTAGGTATACTGAAAGCCTGGCTTTCAGGTATCATACAATTCCCGAATCAGCTTAAAAAAAATTTTTTCACCTAAAAACTTTTTTCAAAAAATATTTTTAACGTTTTGGCTAATACAGGCCGTGGTTTGTTCTTTACTAGATTACAGCTATCGCTACAGCATAATAGGCTATAAGTTTCGTCTATAAGTTTTGCCATTTGTCTATGATATAGGATCCAGAATAAACAGGTATGTTTACATTTAAGGTGAATAAATACTCTTTAAGTTACTTTTCCTTTCAGTTAATGTATAGTTTTCAGTGAAATGTCAGGTTTTAGAGAGAATGAAAGCTTTGCTTTTTTGTCTGTGAATTTAGCCGTTTCTCTGTGGTGGAGTACAAAGGACAAACAAGTATATTTATATGTAAAGTGAATAACAGTACTTTTTCAGACTTTTCTCTTCAACTGCTTTATAGTTTTCAGCGGGTATCGGGTTTCAGATAGAATGAAAGCTTGGCTTTTCATAGATATTAAATAAAAAAAAACTAGTTTTTTTTAACTGAAAGTAAGGGGCAACATTAAAATTTAAAACGAAGCGAAATTATTCTGTATATGAAAGGGGCTGTCCCCTCCTCAACGCCTCGCTCTTTACGCTAAAGTTTTTTATTGTTTTGAAAAATAGGGTTGTGGGGAACTGTCAAAACTTTAGCGTGAAAGGCGAGGAGTTGAGGAGGGGACAGCCCATTTCATGTACTGAATAATTTCTGTTCGTCTTAAATTTTAATGTTGCTCCTTACTTTCAGTCACAAAAACTTGTTTTTTTATTTAATTTCTGAACGTTTTTGAATTAATACTGGTTTTGATTTTGCCTCACCGTACATGAATAATTAAAAAGAAATTTGCATATTAATTTTACTTTTTTTTGGGTTAAATGGCTTTCTCGAAAGTTTTTTAATTTTATTTACGAACGTTTTTATTAGTAATAAATATACGTAACTCACGAACTAACTTCCGTAACGAACTTTTAAAATCATATAATTTTAATACGTATATTAGGGGGTTCGCCCCCTAGTCGATACCTCGCTCTTTACGCTAAAGTTCGAATTTTGTTCCAATTCTTTAAAAATGACCCCTTAATCACAAAGGCCGTTAATTAGAATAAATAGCTCTTATGAAAGTACTAAAAAAACTTAAGTGTTAAGAGCGAGGTATTGACAAGGGGGCAAACCCAAACATATACGTAATATTTTCTGTTTTTTTTAAGTTTTGATGTTGCTCCCTGCTTTCAATTGAAAAACTTGTTTTTTCTAAATTTAATTTCTGATCGTTTTCTTTTAAATAATGCTGGGAAATCCGGCGCCCCCTTCATAGAAATGTCCTTTCCCCCTGAACCTCCCACGTAACCCCCACACCCCCTCATTACCTGCAAAAATTCACCCTGAAAAGGTCTGTATGCTTCCCAAGAACCAATACTATGTGTAAGCATTGGGCAAAGTTCATAACTTGCAGCCCCGGGGACAGTTGGGGATTAAGTCATCCTCAAAGACATAGTCAATATATTTTTCGGCCATGCTGAACAAAATGGCTGTCTCAAAATTTTGATCGGATGACTTCGGAAAAAAAAAATCCCACATGTTTGCAGATAGGAGCTTGAACCCTTTTCAGTAGGGTTCTCTAATACGCTGAATCTAATTGTGTGATTTTCATTAAGGTTCTAAGTTTTAAGGGGATGTTTCCACCTTTTTTGAAAATCGGGCAAATTTTCTAAGGCGAGTAACTTTTGATGGGTATGACTTAAACTTGATGAAACTTTTATATTTTAAATTAACATAAAAATATGATTCTTTTGATGTATCTATTTGAATCAAAATTCTGTTTTTTAGAGTTTTGTTTACTATTGAGCCGGGTCGCATCTTACTTACAGTTCGTTACCACGAACAGTTTGATAAAAAGTTAGACCATAGATTTAGCCATCTGTGTATTATTAATCTTTGAGTAAACCGGCGTTGCTAAATTGGTATTTGCTCTTAAGGTCAACTCTCGTTAACTCGAAACTCAAGGGACCAGATGAAAAGTTAAAATTACCAAGATATTCAAAGTCACTTGGCTTAAAATAATCACGAAGGAACAAGGAAGAATTTCAAACAAATAAGTGCTTCGTTGAAAATGCACAATGTATAGCCTATATGTGCATACATACGTATTAAAAATTATATTTAATTTCTTAATCAAGTGTGCACATAGAGTATGTTAAAAACCATGCGAGTGAAACATATATTTTGCGAGGTAGTCTTTGATTTATTTATTTATTTATTATTTTTTTTTGATGGAGTCACCTTCATCTTAATTTGTCTAATTCATTTTCGATGATGATGGGAGCTCTAAAGAAATTATCAATTTTTCCTGTTCTGAGAGTATAGGACCGTTAGATGTTGATGGATAATCTTGCCTCGCTTAATGTGAATTGAGTAAGTGGCTCTTCATCTTTGTACTCCTTGTCCTCATCTTGAAAAATCAACAATTTGAGCTTAATGTGAGTTTAATTGAGCTTAATGTGAATTGAGTAAGTGGCTCTTCATCTTTGTACTCCTCGTCCTCATCTTGAAAAATCAACAATTTGAGCTTAATGTGAGGTTAATTGAGCTTAATGTGAATTGAGTAAGTGGCTCTTCATCTTTGTACTCCTCGTCCTCATCTTGAAAAATCAACAATTTGACATCAGTTAAAGCACAATGGACAGCAATTTCATCGTCCATATGAAAAAAAAAAATCCTCAAAAGTTTACGGACAACAGTTTGGTAGAAGTCCTCCCTCTGTTTGTAGGGAAATAAATACCGTTAAATCTCATGACTCTGATGACCGTGTGGTGCTTTCTGCTTCCTTAGCAAACCCACATTTTTGGTAGCAGTTGTGAAGGGTCGTAAAAATAACATGCTTTATCATTCATAATTATAGAGCTCAAAACCGTTATTTTCAAATTCTCACATTTATCAAAGCTGTACAGCAGAATTTATATTTTATATTCTTATAGATTATTGCCACACAAGATGCCCTCGATTCAAATTATCGAGTTGTTCTTTTTTCAATTTATCGTGTGTTTGTCAAGGGACCGCAATAAAAGTCTTAACTATTTGAAGATTCAGATTGACGAGTGTCAAATTAGAGAGATTCGAGTGTATTTGTTTTAGGTAGTTTCTCTTCAACAGTTGGCTCAAAATACAAAATAAATTGAATAAAAAAAAATCAAACTTTTGCAGATAGTCTAGGAAGATATTTCGTTCATTGGCCACCCCTTGTCCTTTTCATTTTGTTAAAACGAAAATGTTGTTTAAAAAATAACTAGCTCAATCTTTAAACTAAATCTAAAGAACGTACCAAGTAGGAATCCACCGCTAGCATCCTGCGTGGCATTCAAGCATTCTACAACTGAACCATCACTGCTTGCTGTAAAATTTTAGAAAGTTGTTGTATATATACTGTAGGAGCAATTGAATTTGTTCCAATATTTTTTAATTTTAGTGGTTTGTTTATATATATTGGACGAGGGAGAGAGGGCAACCTATAGTAAAAATATGTATAACTGTGTTTGCAATGAAACACGACAGAATTGATTTTCGAGGGAAATTTAAGGATCTTTCCGAATTAGACCAATTCTACATATTTTGCAAGTTTCTCAAACACACTTGGGTCAGACATAACGTTTTGACAGCAAAAACACAATTTTTTTCAGAAAAAAAAACCCATGGGTTTCATGAGATTCAAAGAAATTCTTGCATCCAAAACTCAAACGCATAAATCATAAAAACAACATACATTACTAACCTCTACTTGGTGGGATTATACGATTGTCATATCTCTCTTTGCTTAGAATTTGGTCAAGGATTCTTTTGTCAGATTGTTTCTCTGAGAATCTAAAAAATATAAGGAACTAAATTATCTCTCGTAACTGGTCAGTGCTGAAAAAAATTAGTACTATTGTGCTAAGTTTGTTTTATTTACTACTCAGCCCAGACGAATAAAAAAACATTTAAATTCCGTGATAGTAATAAGGGTTTAATATTCCTGTTCAGAATATACTAACATCAGGAACTCAAATACAACCGTATATGATTTAAATATTATCGTTTTGATTTACTAAATAAAAATTGTCCAAATGCTGAAACAATTACTACAAATATTGCTGCTTTCTGTGGCAAAAAACGCTTATAATTCCACTAAAGTAATTAAACATTTCATAGCGGATCTAAACCTCGCTTTTATATTCCTACAAATTTCCAACAGAATCCTCTTAATTTATTCTTAGAATTAACTGAGGTGACCAACTCCCAATTGAGCTCAAATCAACTAGCCAAGGCTTATGAAACACTCAGTTTAAGTAATTTAAGTAATTTGCTTAGAAAATGCTCAGTTTGTTCATTATTGAAAATGCATTTTCAAGATCACGTTAATTCAGGTATAGTTAACTTTCATTTCTTTCTTTTTCTTCTATGGAGCAAAATAATCCGTTTTGAACATATTTTCAGCAAAGTGGCAACACAGGACAACACCCTTATTGGTATCACTCCAAATGCTCGGTTTGTTTTAATTGACGGGTAATCAGCTTTCTAATAGCTCTGTCTCGCATATGTTTTAGTACCTTAACTGCAGAGTTTAACTCTCGTTGCCTCATTACTTCACAGCAAAACTAAGATTTTACCCTTAGTGTAGAGGTGGCATCTCAGGCTTTTTCTAAAGGAATTTTCAGTTTATATTTCTGATATAAGATTAACAAGGACAAAATCAGATTTGTTCATAAATTTTAAATTATATCCCACTTTAAAAGGACAAAATCACTAAAGGTCTAATTTATATCTCAAAACATGTTAAATCAATTACTCACGTTTACTGATACGTTAATCTGCAATTCGGCTGTGATGATTAAAAGTACGGCATATGCCATTTTTGTAAGTTTTCAGGAGACCCAAAAAACAGAAAAAAGTTTCTTGGCTATGCTCGTCTGAAAGATAGGACTAGTGGAGATAAAGCGAATATCTTCTAAACCAAATTTTTATGCTCTTTTCACCGGTATAAATTAAATTTAAATATTGCGGGTGAATCCAAAATTATTCGATTTTACGACGTAGGTCTCCTTTTTCCTTGACAAAAAAAGGTGACAAATGCCAGATCCTTATGTTTTAAGTCCATAAGATAATCCTCTTCTGTCATTTTGAATGGCAACAAGACCTGAAGGAATCTGGTCATTTGTTTGCACTGTCAGACAGAGCTGCCTCCGTGAATTGTTTTGATACGTATTTTTTCCTTCGACCCCTGTACAGTTCAATTGCGAGAGACTTAAACAGAAATTCTATTTTATGGCTTATGTCTTCTTTTTCGTTCAAAAAAAAGAATACGATAGAAAAACGCAATGTCCCCATGTCATAACTCCATAAGATAATACCCATCCTGTCATTCTAAAGTACAACAAGACCTGAAAGAATTTGGCCATTTTATTCGCACTGTCAGTAGAGCCGCCTCCGAAACTCATTTTGATATGTAATCTACCTTTGACCCCCGTTCAGTTGATGTGCAAGAGACTTGACCCAGTCCTACTTTTTCGAACTAGCTTCCTTTTTATTTCCCTTGGTTCATTCCAAATCAATTGCAAGAACCTGCCGGCATGTGGCTATTTTTGTTTATTCTATTGGACTGGGCGTATATGAACCTCCTTTTGGTATCTAATTTCCTAAGACCATCGTTTCATCAAAGTACTTTGAAACTCAACCTCTACCGACTCTACCTATTCATAGTCACTTCTTTTTCACTTTGTGCTCAAGAACTTAAGATGGTATAAATGTTTTAATTCAAATAATACAAAAGAAAAATTAAGGAACTCAATCATTGGCACAACTTCTTGAAAGAACTTCGAACAATACAAAAGTAAAATTTAATCAACAAAATAATTACAAAATCTCTTTGGAACACTAAATTACTTGCGCAAGACTCACAAAAGTGATGATATTTAAATAATGACAAAACAAGTTTACACTTTGTTGTATGCAGAATTCTATTTAGGCTACTTTTACTCGAATCTACAAGAAGAAATGAATAATAAAGTAGATGTTTGGTTGTTGTTTAAATATTATCACTTTAGCATCCTTCAAAACACGTGGTTAGATCAAATGACCTTTTATTCACTGGCAAGGCAAGCCAAAATTGCTTTTTCTGCTCATCTAAAAAGTGTGGGAAATATCTTTGAGTTCCTTTTTTTCTTTTGAAATCCCTCTTGGACCCTTGACGTCCTTAGGCAAATCTTTCATGCACTTCGGTTTCTGTTTCAGGAAATCAAACGTTGTAAAATGTCGTTAAAATCGTAGTTTTAGAGTAGGTGTTTCTGACCCCTTTGAAAAGTAGCCTGCACAATTTTCTTCAGTACGACCAAATCCTTTTCGCAGCCCTCTTAGTTGACTTCTCATTTTTCCAATAGAAAAAATATGTTGTGTCCAGAACCTTTACATGAGCGTTTCTCCTGCAGTTTTGCAACAGGATTACTAGATCCTTCAAATCCTCGACATCAGCCTGATTTCTCATCTTCTTTTCGATGCAGCCATAGATAGCATCCGCCGTTATTTGTGTGTGACCCTTAATGAGGTACTTCAAGCTGATGGTTTTGGATCTCTAACTCTGATTCACGAGGCAAACAAGGGCACTAAACAGAATCCAATATTGTTTTGGGCCGAGGAATTGTCACACCACAAAAAAAAATTTTCGCTTCTTGGATTACTGTCTAATGCGCTCAAGTATTAGACTGTATATGGCTGACACCACACCATCAGCAGTTCTGCTGTAGATGGTTTCATGCCAAACTATGCAATATGCGGTATTGGGCACACTTCTTTCTGATTTTAAAGGAGAAAAAGTCTCATTGAAGACTACTAGACGGCTAGTGAAGTTTGACTCCTTGATTTTTGGTGTGCTACTACTACTACTACTAACAGCTCAACGCAGCATCTTTTTCTAGCTTCTGTCGCACTTACTGTGCCGTTTGCTTATGAATTTTCACGACATCCTTGTCTCATTCACTTAGCTGTTCATTTTCCTCTTTGTTTTTCATGGTGTTGCAAAGTTTGCAGGTATCGCTCTTTGGCATTTTCAAAGATACATTTACGCTGTACATTACAGCGGCATAACAAGCTCGAGAGCATTTTACATTTGGATAGATTTTCTTAAAATCATCGACCATGAACTGAGTAGTGAGTTCCCTTGGTAAATATTTCACATTTGGATTGTTTTTTCGACAATAATATGGCTGCCATGGTCTGAAGGACTCAATATGCATAATTATAAGCTCTTTATTTACTGTCTCTTTGCTGTTGCTTTGTCTACCACGTCTCTCTTTACCGGAAAAGTCAAAGACTCATCGACAATATTCTTCCATATTTTCTAAGCCCACGTCGTGCTGTTAGATCCTAGTGCCCAAATAAATGTGTTTCGGTTGACCCTTACATGTAATTACTTAAAAAAAAACTTTGTCCACAAAATAAGTTTTTCAAAGAAAAGTAGAGAATGTTTTTACTTTTATAACTTTAATAAATCAAATAATATTAACATTTTGATTACTAAATATCAGTGTATGTATATTAAACTGACAATGCACATTCATTTGTATTTTTTCAGTAAAGTGCAAATTTTGTTCTGGCCTTGGGAAGGCATAGGGGTTTTGCGCCCAACTTATGTTAATTTCTGCTCGTTTTGAGTTTGACTCGGTTAATTATTTTAATTTTTGTTCGTTTTTGGTTTCATATATTTATTGATGCTGATTTGTGGTAGTTTCACGCTTGGTAGATTATTTGATTATATTTTTGCTCATCTCTTGTTAAATGGAGTTCTTTACTTTTCTTTGAAAAACTTATTTTGTGGAAAAAGTTAATTAAATTCTGTTCGTTTTTATATTGACATAGTCTTTTCAGGGAAAAAGAAAATAATACTTTAAATCTTTTCGTTTTTTAAGACTTTATAGTTTGGCCTGCTATTTGTATACTGGAGAAAAATTTTCAGCAATTTTTAACAACATACACCTTTTTAAAAATCTGGACACAAATAGTACTGTTTAATTTAGTTTCATACCTCCTCTAGTTGACCTGAAATGGAAAACTTGATACTATTCGCAAAAAAATCTGTTTACTTTCTTTGATAGCTTGGATACACTTACGCTATTTTGATTTGGTTAAATTTTAAAAGCAGAAATGGGACGTTTGGCGTGGGAGGGTGGGAGTCAAAGGGGGATTAGTTGCCCTCAAATTACTTCCGACTATTAAAAAGAGCATCAGCCCTTTCTATTTTCAATCGAATGAGCCCTTTTCGAAGTTCCCACGACAACTCCTTCGATACGAAGTGCCCTGGTCTAAACAACAACAACAACAAAAAATAATACATTATACCCACTTCGATCTTTACTATAAAAATGTCAAGCCTTCCAATCACATTTGACTATTAAAAAGGGCACTAGGCCTTTCGATTTCCAATCGAATGAGCCCTTTTAGAAACGACAACGCTTTCTATAAACAACTTATATGCCCCCAGGGCATAAATTACAACCCTTACCATAAGGTCTGTTAGGGTGGTTGTCATCCTCTAAGACCGAATTTCCAGAACTTTCAACTATGTTAAACAACATGGCTATCTCAAAATTTTGGTTGGATGTGTTTGTGGAAATGGTGGGCGTGAAAGTGGAGGTAGTCCCTCTCCAATAACTTTCAACTATTTAAAATAGCCCTAGCCCTTTCAATTTCCAATCAAATGAGCCCTTTTGAAGTTTCTAAGACAAAAGTTTCAATAAAAATCTTATATGCCCCCAGGGCATAAATTACAACCCTTGCCCTGAGGGCTGGAGTGGGTCATTCTCAATGACCTATTTTCCAGAACTTTCTACTACGTTGAACAAAGTGGCTATCTAAAAATTTCGATTGGATTTGTTTGGAGGAATGGTGGGCGTGAGAGGGAGGTTAGTTACCCTCCAATCACTTTCGACTATTACAAAGGGAACTATCCCTCTCAATTTCGAATTTAATGAGCTTCTTTTGAAGTTTCACGACTACTCTATTTATAAGAACCTTATATGCCCCCAAGTAAGAACTTACAACCTTTGCACTTGGGGCTCTGGGGGGTTTGTCATCCTTAAACAGATAATTTCCAGAACTTTCAACTACGTTGAACAAAATGGCTATCTCTAAACTTTGATTGAATGTTTTTGTGGAAATGGTGGGCGTAAGAGGGGGGTAAATTACTCTCCACTCACTTTCGACTATTAAAAAGGGCAATTTCAATTTCCCATCAAATGAGCCCTTTTTGAAATTTCTATAAAAACTTTCTATATAAACTTTATATGCCCCCAGGGCTAACTTACAACTCTTGCACTGAGGGCTCTGAGGGGGTTATCACCATAAAAGACCTAATTTCAAGAACTCTCAACGACGTTGAAAAAAAAGGAAATCTTAAAATTTTGATTGGATGTGTTTAGGAAAATGGTGACCGTGAGAGGGACGTTAGTCGCTCTCCAATCACTTTCAACTATTAAAAAGGCACTAGCCCTTTCAATTCTCAATTTAATGATTCCCTTTGAAGTTTCTACGTTTTCAATAAAAGCCTTATACGCCCCCAGGGCATAACTTACAACTCTTGACCTGACGGCTTTAGGGGGGGATGGGTTGTCATCCTTAAAGACCTAATTTCCACAACTTTCAACTACGGTGAATAAAATGACTATCTAAAATATCGATTGGAGGTGTTTGGAGAAAAGATAGGCTTGAGAGGGGAGTTAGTTGCCTTCAAATCACTTTCAACTATTAAAAAATGCACTAGCCCTTTGAATTTCCAATTGAATGAGCCCTTTTTCAAGTTTCTATGACAAAGATCTCAATAGAAATCTTTATATGCCCCCAGGGCATAACTTACAACCCCTACCCTCGAGACTGTGGGGGAGTGTCCTGCTCAAAGGTATAATTTCCTGAACTTTGAACTGCGTGGAACAAAATGGCTATCTCAAAATCTTTATTAGATGCTTGTGGAAATGGTGGGCGTGGAAGGGATGTTAGTCGCTTTCCAATCACTTTCGACTATTGAAAAGGCACTAGCAATTTCAATTTCCAGTCGAATGAGCCCTTTTTGAAGTTTCTATGACAACTTGTTTTATAAAACCTTATATGCCCCTGGGCATAATTTACAACCCTTGCCCTGAGGGCTGTGGGGGGTTTTTCATCCTCAAAGACCTAATTTCCAGAATTTAAAACTATGTTGCATAAAATGGCTATCTCAAAGTTTTGATTAGATGTGTTTGGGGAAAAGATGGGCGTGAGAGGCGGGTTAGTTGCCCTCTAATCACTTTCGACTATTAAAAAGGGCACTAGCCCTTTGAATTTCCAATCGAATGAGAATTTTTTAAAGTTTTTACGAGAACGCCTTCTATAAAAACCTTATATGCCCTAGGGGATAAGTTACAACCTTTGCCCTAAGGGCTGTGGGGGACTGTCCTCAAAAACATAATGTCTATCTTGAAATCAACTACACTGAACAAAATGGCTATCTCAAAATTTTGATTGGATGTATTTTGGGATATTGTGGGCGCGGAAGGGGTGTTAGTCGCCTTCCAATCAGTTTCGACTATTAAAAAGGGCACAAGCCACTCCAACTTCGAATTGAATGAGCGCTTTATGAGGTTTCTACGACAACTTCTTCGATACGAAGTGCCCTGCTCTAAAGGAAAAAAATTATAAATAATAAATTGTAGCAACATCGTTCCCCCAGGGCATAACTTAAAACCCTTGCCCTGAGGGTTGTGGGGGAGTGTCATCCTCTTTACTTAGTCCCCGTTTCTTGTTTCATTCTCGAGTGTCACCGTTCTTTACTTTGCGCGATCGCGCTGCTTATGATTTATACAACAACTTTCTATATAAACTTTATGTGCCCCTAGAAAATAACTTAAAACCCTTGCACTGAGGTCTCTAAGTGGGTTATCATCCTAAAAGACCTAATTTCCAGAACGTTCAACTACGTTGAACAAAATGGGTATCTCAAAATTTTGATTGGATGTGTTTCGGAAAATCGTGGGCGTGAGAGGGGTGTTAGTCGCCATCCAATTACTTTCAACTATTAAAAAAGGCACTAGCTATTTCAATTTTCAATTGAATGAGCCCTTTTGAAGTTTCTACGACAACGCTTTCAATAAAAACTTTATATGTCCCAGGGCATAACTTACAACCCTTGCCCTTAGGGCTTTGGGGGGAGGGGTTGTCATCCTTAAAGACCTAATTTCCAAAACTTTCAACTATATTGAATACATTGGTTATCTAAAGATTTTGATTGGATGTGTTTGGGGAAAAGGTGGGTGCGAGAGGGGGGTTAGTTGCCCTCAAATCACTTTTGACTATTAAAAAGGGTACTAGCCCTTGAAATTCAAATCAAATGAGCCCTTTCTCAAGTTTCTACGACAAAAATTTCAATAAAAACCTTATATGCCCCCAGGGCATAACTTATAATCCTTATTCTGAGGGTTTTGGGGGAGTATCCTCGTCAAAACTATATTTTCTATCTAGAAACCAACTACGCTGAACAAAATGGCTATCTCAAAATTTTTATTGGATGTGTTTGGAGACATGATGGTCTTTGGGGGGGGGGGGGGGCTAGTTGCCCTCCAATCACTTTCGACTATTACAAAGGGCACTAGCCCTTTGAATTTACAATCGAATGAGCTTCTTTGAAATTTATACGACAACACCTTCTTTAAAAACCTTATATGCCCCCAGGGCATAACATAAAACCCTTGCCCTGAGTGCTGTGGGGGAGTGTCCTCCTCAAAAACATATTTTCTATCTGGAAATCAACTACGCTGAACAAAATAGCTATCCCAAAATTTTGATTGGATGTGTTTGGGGAAATGATGGGCGTGAGAGGGAGGGGGGCTAGTTGCCCTCCAATCACTTTCGACTAATAAAAAGGGCACTAGCCCTTTGAATTTCCAATCGAATGAGCATTTTGTGAAGCTTCTACGACAACGCCTTCGATAAAAACCTTATATGCCCCCAGGGCATAACTTAAAACCCTTGCCCTGAGGGTTGTGGGGGAGTGTCCACCTCAAAAACATATTTTCTGTCTGGAAATAAACTATGCAAAATGGCTATTTTAAAATGTTGATTGGATGTGTTTGGGGAAATTATGAGCGGGGGGGGGGGAGGGGCTAGTTGCGCTCCAATCACTTTCGACTATTAAAAAGGGTACTAGCCATTCAAATTTCCAATCGAATGAGCCTGTTTTGAAGTTTCTACGACAACATCTTCTATAAAAAACTTATATGCCCCAAGGATATAACTTAAAACCCTTGCCCTGAGGGTTGTGGGGGAGTGTCCTCCTCAAAAACATATTTTCTATCTGAAAATCAACTACGCTAAACAAAATGGCTATCTCAAAATTTTGATTGGATGTGTTTGGGGTAAAAATGGGTGTGGGGGGAGGGGCTAGTTGCCCTCCAATCACTTTCGACTATTAAAAGGGCACTAGCCACTCCAATTTCCCATCGAATGAGGACTTTTTGAAGTTTCTACAACAACTCCTTCGATACGAAGTACCCGGGTATGGAGGAAAAAAATACATTGTGCCCACATCGTTCTTTACTTAGGCAGCGCTAGCGCGCCGCCTATGATGGTTCTGCACTGTAATTATCAGTTGAATTTAGAGGTAAGAAATGGTTATAACTGAGTTTTTTCTTGGGTAATATACGAACATTTCATCATTCTCCTGAAAATATTCACAGGTTCTATCAGTGGTTTTTTATAGGTTAAGCGTTCATTATAATCCAGAGCCCAATATTCGCAGTAGATATCCATCCTCATTTCTGTAGATTAATTAAAAAAAAAATTTTCCACAAAATAAGTATTTTAAAGAAAAGTAAAAAACTCCATTAAACAAAAAATGAGCAAAAATAAAATCAAATAATCTAACAAGCGTGAAACTACCACAAATCAGCATCGATAAATAAATGAAACCCAAAACGAGCACAAATTACAATAAATAACCGAGTAAAACTCAAAACGAGCAGAAATTAATATAAGTTGGGCTCAAGACCTTTATGCCTTCCCAAGGCCAGGAAAACGGGTGTTTTTTGCCTTCCAATCGCTTTCGACTATTAAAAAGGGCACTAGCCATTTCAATTTCCAATCGAATGAGTCATTTTTGAAGTTTCTACGACGACGTGTTCAGTAAAAGCCTTATATACCTCCAGGGCATAACTTACAACCCTTGCCCTGAGGGCTTTGGGGGAGTGTCCTCCTCAAAAACATAATTTCTATCTGGAAATCCAAAACACTGAATAAAATGGCTATCTAAAAATTTTGATTGGATGTGTTTGGAGAAAAGGTGGGCGAGAGAGAGGGGCTAGTTGCCCTCAAACCACTTTCGACTATTAAAAAGGGCACTAGACCTTTGGATTACCAATCGAATCAGCCCTTTTTCAAGTTTCTACGACAAAGATTTCAATAAAAACTTATATGCCCCCCCCGGGCATAACTTATAACCCTCGCTCTGAAGACTGTTGGGGGAGTGTCCTGCTCAAAGGTATAATTTACTGAACTTTAACTGCGTGTAACAAAATCGTTATCTCAAAATTTTGATTGGATGTGTTTGGGGAAACGGTGGGCGTGGAAGGGGTGTTAGTTGCGTTCCAATATCTTTCGACTATTAAAAAGCGCACAAGCCATTTCAATTTCTAATCGAATGAGTCCTTTTTGAAGTTTCTACGACAATGCGTTCTATAAAAACTTTATATGCCCCCTGGGCATAACTTACAACCCTTTTCCTGAGGGCTGTGAAACGATAGTCATCTTCAAAGACCTAAGTTCCAGAACTTAAAACTACGTTGAACAAAATGGCTATCTCAAAATTTTGATTGGATGTGTTTGAGGGAATGATGGGCGTGAGGGGGGGGGCTAGTTGCCCTCCAATCACTTTCGACTATTAAAAAGGGTACTAGCCCTTTGAATTTCTAATCGAATGAGCCGGTTTTGAAGTTTCTACGACAACGCCTTCTATAAAAACCTTATATGCCCCCAGGGCATAACTTAAAACCCTTGCCCTGAGGGTTGTGGGGGAGTGTCCTCCTCAAAAGCATATTTTCTATCTGGAAATCAATTACGCTGAACAAAATGGCTATCTAAAAATTTTGATTGGATGCATTTGGGGGAATGATGGGCGTGAGGGGGGGGGGCTAGTTGCCCTCCAATCACTTTTGACTATTAAAAAGGGTACTAGCCCTTTGAATTTCCAATCGAATGAGACTGTTTTGAAGTTTTACAACAACGCCTTCTATAAAAACCTTATATGCCCCAAGGACATAACTTAAAACCCTTGCCCTGAGGGTTATGGGGGAGTGTCCTCCTCAAAAACATATTTTCTATTTAGAAATCAACTACGCTGAACAAAATGGTTATCTCAAAATTTTGATTGGATGTGTTTGTGGGAATGATGGACGTGGGGGGGGGGGCTATTTGCCCTCTAATCACTTTCAACTATAAAAAAGGGTACTAGCCCTTTGAATTTCCAATCGAATGAGCCTTTTTTGAAGTTTTTACGACAACGCCTTCTATAAAAACCTTATATGCCCCCAGGGTATAGCTTAAAACCCTTGCCCTGAGGGTTGTGGGGGAGTGTCCTCCTCAAAAACATATTTTCTATCTGGAAATCATTTACGCTGAACAAAATGGCTATCACAAAATTTTGATTGGATGTATTTGGGGGAATGATGGGCGTGAGGGGGGGGGGCTAGTTGCCCTCCAATCACTTTTGACTATAAAAAAGGGTACTAGCCCTTTGAATTTCCAATCGAATGAGCCTTTTTTGAAGTTTTACGACAACGCCTTCTATGAAAACCTTATATCCCCCAAGGACATAACTTAAAACCTTTGCCCTGAGGGTTGTGGGGGAGTGTCCTCCTCAAAAACATATTTTCTATCTGGAATTCATTTACGCTGAACAAAATGGCTATCTCAAAATTTTGATTTTAATGTGTTTGGGGAATGGTGGACATGGGGGGGGCTAGTTGCCCTCCAATCACTTTTGACTATTAAAAAGGGCACTAGCCACTCCCATTTTCAATCGAATGAGCCCTTTTCGAAGTTTATACGACAACTCCTTCGATACAAAGTGCCCGGGTATGGAGAACAAAAAACCAAAAACACATTGTGCCCAAATCGTTCTTTACTTAGGCAGCGCTAGCGAACTGCCTATGACTAGTGTGACCGCAGAAAAACTATTTTTGGTGGTAGGCCTGATAGTGACTATGATAGTGGCTTAGAAAAGAAATGGCCTCAGTTCACACAGAGTGCATAAGTTGATTTTCATTCACGATAACTATAGCCACATCCCGCATTTCTAATATACTTCTGAAGTTTGCCTGAAGGAGCTTTTTTTCGACGCACTAATATTCAAAGATAAATGATGAATTTTGATACGGTATTCGAAGTTTTGTACACAGTAATTTTCGAGGAATAAAAATAATACTAATTTTGGTTATTAATTCTGTTAGAAAAACATAGCTTGTATATATTTCAACTATTCTGTAAGGATTCTGAAATGCCACAGCCACTTCGTTTTTACCAGATTTCTACTTCTCTTGATAAATAATGAAGAAGACCAGCGTCCAGCCAGCAACTCGCAAAGTTTCTACCTCATGAATAGGTAGAATATCTTGTAAATAAAAATTGGATTTGAGGAAGACTAAAATCTATTCTATAAATCATATACAACAACTTTCTATATAAACCTTATATACACCCAGGGCATAACTTACAACCCTTGCATTGAGGGCTCTGAGGGGGTTATCATCCTAAAAGACAAAATTTCCAGAACTTTCAACTACGTTACACAAATGGATATCTCAAAATTTTGATTGGATGTGTTTGGGAAAATGGTGGGCGTGAGAGGGGCGTTAGTCGCTATCTAATCACTTTAATCTATTAAATAAGGCACTAGCTCTTTCAATTTCCAATTGAATAAGCCCTTTTGAAGTTTCTACGACAATGCTTTCAATAAAAACTTTATATGCCCCCAGGGCACAACTTACAACCCTTGCATTGAGGGCTCTGAGAGGGTTATCATCCTAAAAGACAAAATTTCCAGAACTTTCAACTACGTTACACAAATGGATATCTCAAAATTTTAATTCGATGTTTGGAAAATGGTGGGCGTGAGAGGGGCGTTAGTCGCTATCTAATCACTTTAATCTATTAAAAAGGCACTAGCTCTTTCAATTTCCAATTTAATGAGCCCTTTTGAAGTTTCTACGACAATGCTTTCAATAAAAACTTTATATGCCCCCAGGGCACAACTTACAACCCATGCCTTAAGGGCTGTGGGAGGAGGGGTTGTCATCCTTAAAGACCTAATTTTCAAAACTTTCAACTACGTTAAATAAAATGGCTATCTAAAAATTTTGATTGGATGTGTTTGGGGAAAAGGTGGGCGTGAAAGGGGGGTTAGTTGCCCTCAAATCACTTTCGACTATGAAAAAGGATACTAGTCCTTTGAATTTCAAATCGAATGAGCCTCTTTTCAAGTTTCTACGACAAAGATTTCAATAAAAACCTTATATGCCCCCAGGGCATAACTTATAATCCTTGCCCTGAGGGTTGTGGGGGAGTGTCCTCCTCAAAAATATGTTTTCTATCTGGAAATCAACTACCCTAAACAAAATGGTTACCTCAAAATTTTTATTGGATGTTTTTGGGGGAATGATGGGTGTGAGGGAGGCTAGTTGCCCTCCAATCACTTTCGACTATTAAAAAGGGCAATAGCCCTTTTAATTTCCAGTCGAATTAGCTTTTATTGAAGTTTCTACGACAATGCCTTCTTTATAAACCTTATATACCCCAGGGCATAACTTAAAACCATTACCCTGAGGGATATGGGGGAGTTTCCCCCTCAAAAACATATTTTCTATCTGGAAATCAACTACGCTGAAAAAAATGGCTATCTCAAAATTTTGATTGGATGTGTTTGGGGGAATGAAGGGCGTGGGGGGGCTAGTTTCCGTCCAATCACTTTCGACTATTAAAAAGGGTACTAGCCCTTTGAATTTCCAATCGAATGAGCCTGATTTGAAGTCTCTACGACAACGCCTTCTTTAAAAACCTTATATGCCCCCAGGGCATAACTTAAAACCCTTGCCCTGATGGTTGTGGGGGAATGTCCTCCTCAAAAACATATTTTCTATTTGGAAATAAACTACGGTGAACAAAATGGCTATCTCAAAATTTTGATTGGATGTGTTTGGGGGAATGATGGGCGTGGGGGGGGGGCTTGTTGCCCTCCAATCACTTTCGATTATTAAAAAGGGTACTAGCCATTTGAAATTCCAATCGAATGAGGATGATTTGAAGTTTCTATGACAACGCCTTCTATAAGAAACCTTATATGCCCCTAGGGCATAACTTAAAACCCTTGCCCTGAGGGTTTTGAGGGAGTGTCCTCCTCAAAAATATATTTTCTATCTGGAAAACAACTACGCTAAACAAAATGGCTATCTCAAAATTTTTATTGGATGTGTTTGGAGGAATGATGGGTGTGGGGGGGGGGCTAGTTACCCTCCAATCACTTTTGACTATTAAAAAGGGCACTAGCCACTCCAAATTCCAATCGAATGAGCCCTTTTAGAAGTTTTTACGACAACGCCTTCTATAAAAAACTTATATGCCCCCAGGGCATAACTTACAACCCTTGCACTGAGGGCTCTGAGGGGATTATCATCCTAAAAGAAAAACATTACAGAACTTTCAACTACGTTGAACAAAATGGATATCTCAGAATTTTAATTCGATGTGTTTTGGAAAATGGTGGGTGTGAGAGGGGTTTTAGTCGCTATCCAATCACTTTCAACTATCAAAAAAGGCACTAGCCCTGTTAATTTCCAACTGAATGAGCCCTTTTGAAGTTTCTACGACAACGCTTTCAATAAAAACTTTATATGCCCCCAGAGCATAACTTACAACCCTTTTCCTGAGGGTTGTTGGTTGAGGGGTTGTCATCCTTAAAGACCTAATCTCCCAAACTTTCAACTATGTTGAATAAAATGGCTATCTAAAAATTTTGGTTGGATGTGTTTGGTGAAAAGGTGGGCGTGAGAGAGAGGTTAGTTGCCCTCAAATCACTTTCGACTATTAAAAAGGGTACTAGTCCTTTGAATTTCAAATCAAATGAGCCCTTTTTCAAGTTTCTACGACAAAGATTTCAATAAAAACCTTATATGCCCCCAGGGCATAACTTATAATACTTGCCCTGAGGGTTGTGGGGGAGTGTCCTTCTCATGTTTTCTATCTGGAAATCAACTGCCTTGAACAAAATCGCTATCTAAAAATTTTTATTCGGATGTGTTTGGGGGAATGATGGGTGTGGGGAGGGGCTATTTGCCCTCCAATCACTTTCGACTATTAAAAAGGGCACTAGCCCTTTGAATTCCCAGTCGAATGAGCTTTTATTGAAGTTTCTGCGACAACGCCTTCTTTAAAAACCTTATAAACCCCCAGGGCATAACTTAAAACCCTCGCCCTGAGGGATTTGGGGGAGTGTCCTCCTCAAAAACATATTTTCTATCTGAAAATCAACTACGCTGAACAAAATGGCTATCTCAATATTTTTATTGGATGTGTTTGAGGGAATGAAGGGCGTGGGGGACTAGTTGCCATCCAATCACTTTCGACTATTTAAAAGGATACCAGCCCTTTGAATTTCTAATCGAATGAGCCTGTTTTGAAGTTTCTACGACAACGCCTTCTATAAAAACCCTATATGCCCCCAGGGCATAACTTAAAACCCTTGCCCTGAGGGTTTTGAGGGAGTGTCCTCCTCAAAAACATATTTTCTATCTGGAAAAGAACTACGCTAAACAAAATAGCTATCTCAAAATTTTTATTGGATGTGTTTGGAGGAATGATGGGCGTGGCGGGGGGGGGGGCTAGTTGCCCTCCAATCACTTTTGACTATTAAAAAGGGCACTAGCCACTCCAATTTCCAATCGAATGAGCCCTTTTAGAAGTTTTTACGACAACGCCTTCTATAAAAAACTTATATGCCCCCAGGGCATAACTTAACACCCTTGCCCTGAGGGTTGTGGGGAGTTTCCTCCTCAAAAACATATTTCCTATCTGAAAACAAACTACGCCGAACAAAATGGCTTTCTAAAAATTTTGATTGGATGCGTTTTGGGGAATGATGGGCGTGGGGGGGGGGCTAGTTGCCCTCTAATCACTTTCGACTATTAAAAAGAGTACTAGCCCTTTGAATTCCCAATCGAATGAGCCCTTTTGAAGTTTCTACGACAACGCTTTCAATAAAAACTTTGTATGCCCCCAGGGCATAACTTACAACCCTTGCACTGGGGGCTCTGAGGGGGTTATCATCCTAAAAGAAAAACATTCCAGAACTTTCAACTACGTTGAACAAAATGGATATCTCAAAATTTTAATTCGATATGTTTTGGAAAATGGTGGGTGTGAGAGGGGTTTTAGTCGCTATCCAATCACTTTCAAATATCAAAAAAGGCACTAGCCCTGTTAATTTCCAACTGAATGAGCCCTTTTGAAGTTTCTACGACAACGCTTTCAATAAAAACTTTATATGCCCCCAGAGCATAACTTACAACCCTTTTCCTGAGGGTTGTTGGTTGAGGGGTTGTCATCCTTAAAGACCTACTCTCCCAAACTTTCAACTATGTTGAATATAATGGCTATCTAAAAATTTTGATTGGATGTGTTTGGGGAAAAGGTGGGCGTGAGAGAGAGGTTAGTTGCCCTCAAATCACTTTCGACTATTAAAAAGGGTACTAGTCCTTGGAATTTCAAATCAAATGAGCCCTTTTTCAAGTTTCTACGACAAAGATTTCAATAAAAACCTTATATGCCCCCAGGGCATAACTTATAATACTTGCCCTGAGGGTTTTGGGGGAGTGTCCTTCTCATGTTTTCTATCTGGAAATCAACTGCCTTGAACAAAATTGCTATCTCAAAATTTTTATTCGGATGTGTTTGGGGGAATGATGGGTGTGGGGAGGGGGCTATTTACCCTCCAATTACTTTCAATTATTAAAAAGGGCACTAGCCCTTTGAATTTCCAGTCGAATGAGCTTTTATTGAAGTTTCTGCGACAACGCCTTCTTTAAAAACCTTATAAACCCCCAGGGCATAACTTAAAACCCTCGCCCTGAGGGATTTGGGGGAGTGTCCTCCTCAAAAACATATTTTCTATCTGAAAATCAACTACGCTGAACAAAATGGCTATCTCAATATTTTTATTGGATGTGTTTGAGGGAATGAAGGGCGTGGGGGGCTAGTTGCCATCCAATCACTTTCGACTATTTAAAAGGGTACTAGCCCTTTGAATTTCTAATCGAATGAGCCTGTTTTGAAGTTTCTACGACAACGCCTTCTATAAAAACCCTATATGCCCTCAGGGCATAATTTAAAACCCTTGCCCTGAGGGTTTTGGGGAGTGTCCTCCTCAAAAACATATTTTTTATCTGGAAATCAACTATGATGAACAAAATGGCTATCTCAAAATTTTGATTGGATGTATTTGGGGGAATGATGGGCGTGGGAGGGGGGGGGGCTAGATGCCCTCCAATCACTTTCTACTATTAAAAAGGGTACTAGTCCTTTAAATTTCCAATCGAATTAGCCTGTTTTGAAGTTTCTACGACAACGCCTTCTATAAAAACCTTATATGCCCCAGGGCATAACTTAAAACCCTTGCCCTGAGGGTTTTGGGGGAGTGTCCTCCTCAAAAACACATTTTATATCTGGAAATCAACTACGCTGAACAAAATGGCTATCTCAAAATTTTGATTGGATGTATTTGGGGGAATAATGGGCGTGAGGGGGGGGATAGTTGCCCTCCAATCACTTTCGACTATTAAAAAGGATACTAGCCCTTTGAATTTCCAATCGAATGAGCCTGTTTTGAAGTTTCTACGACAACGCTTTCTATAAAAACCTTATATGCCCCCAGGGCATAACTTAAAACCCTTGCCCTGAGCGTGGTGAGGGAGTGTCCTCCTCAAAAACATATTTTCCATCTGGAAATCAACTAACCTGAACAAAATGGCTATCTCAAAATTTTGATTGGATGTGTTTGGGGGAATAAGGGGCGTGGGGGAGGGGGGCTAGTTGCCCTCCAATCACTTTCGACTATTAGAAGAAACTATCCACTCCAATTTCCAATCGAATGAGCCCTTTTCGAAATTTCTACGACAACTCCTTCGATACGAAGTGCCCAGGTATAAAGAACCAAAAAACAACACATTGTACCTATATCATTCTTTAATTAGGCAGCGCTAGTGCGCTGCCTTTGATAACACAAAACATATCCATTGCTGTTAGCTAAGTATTCCTTATCTATAAAAGGGCGCTTCAATTTGGGTTTGTCTATACTTGCCAGTATAGACAAACTTCCCTTTTCTTTATATATTTTGCACCTCTGAACACGGGAATTGTTATGGAATATGTTTCTTGCTCTTTAATAGGGCCTTGATCCAGCTCATCTGAATTTTCATTGACTACAGATGTTTTTCCTTTATTTTTGTTCTGCACTTTTGTCATTCTCTTGCTTCTTCTGTTGCATTGTTTCGCACTTCTGATATTCTCACCTGAACTTTCTTCAACTTGCAAATACTCATCTGAACTAGTAATAGAAGCTTCGTCAGTGTCTCAGTAAGGCGTTAAATTTCTTACATTGGCAGGCACAGGTGGCAAACCATTCGGTTTCTCATCTTTGGACTGGTTTGAATTTCATCACTGCCAACATTTTAAAATACGCCAATGCTCTCGTTTTTTCCATTGTTTGAGCGTTTTGTCTCAGTATTTTCGTCACAATACAAGCTCTGAACCATGTCTAAATCAAGTATATCTCCATCAGGCAAAAACTCGAGTTCACTTAAATTTAGGAACAGATTTTTCTGTATTCCTGCCTCATCCTTGTTGTTCATTTCCTTGGCCATATCTTGATGATCAAGCCAGTTACTGACAAAGGAGGTGTTGTCAAACGGCTCCATTACATTGTCATGAATTCCCCAGCTTCGGGCTGAAAGCTGAGTTTGCGGTTGCCTCCTAATTTATCTCTTCGTTGCTATTTGAATTGCTTTTTGGACAAGTGCAACACTTCTGGAATGCATTGTATTCTCAATCAAATTACAAATACTGTTTCTTCTTTTCTTTAAATCGTGATAATCATGATGAAATACGGTTGACTCTTAAGATAAAAAGGATACATTTGCCAAATATCTAAGTCCGAAGGACCAGGGTCAAAAAGGAGGCATGTGCTCTGCGTGTGTCTTCTTTTTGGTTATGCAATCCACGTCTAAAAATGACATATGACTCTTTTTTTTATCTTCTCAATGGTACAAGATAGAACAATTCTGACTGCATCATTCAATTCCTCGTGCCGAGTTTACCCACGACACATACATAACTCATTTTTGACCATAATGGTACGTATATGCCACACTTTTAATTCTGATAAAACTTGAATTTACATAAAAAATTAATTTGGAACACATGAGAGGCAAATATATTGCCCCTGCTTTGGAGCTTTTTTTATAGGTTTGAGCCTCATAGCATTTTACTGAACCTTCTTTTTGCACATTCATAAGGATACCTTTAGTCAACCTCGAACCAGGTATTGGATTTAAAGTCTATCTGAGAAACACGAAAAGTAATCGGTATTACAAATGTTTAAGATGACATTGTTACGATACCATTTTCTGAAACGATGTATTTGGCTTGAGGGAAGAAACTAATTTCTAGTCAAATTATTTGCTCAGTTTATTACCATTACGATGAGGCTTTCTTTATCACATAATGGAAATCTAATATATTTTTAAAAGCCTGCTGATCATATTATATTATTCTGCACTTGTTGGTGTCTGTGCATATCAAACAGCTATCCCTGCGATTTTTCTTACCTAGCGTTATTTTAAAATTGTACTTTGTAATATTTGCCTACTTTCGATTATTAATCTTACAGCTCTCTTTTCACTTTGAAGCCTTTCCTCCAAGACAGAAATATTTAAAGCATTCCCTAAATTTTAAAACTC
Source organism: Artemia sinica (assembly GCA_027921565.1). NCBI lineage: Eukaryota > Metazoa > Arthropoda > Branchiopoda > Anostraca > Artemiidae > Artemia > Artemia sinica. The sequence goes on from CM051264.1 coordinate 30,878,258, forward strand.
CACAAGAGTATTTTGAAAACGCAGTATTGAATTCCAATCAATAAACTTCTCAACAGCCAGGATTCTGAAATATAATACAGCACAACCTAAAGAAAATTGCTGTTAGGAAAATCGTCAAGAATAGGTCATAATTTTGGCATAAGACTAGGACACAAGATATCAGTTTTTCCGCACTGAATACGCTTATATGGCATATACAGTAAGGGTTGGGTGTTTGGTGAAGCGGCGACAACCGCATATAAATCAGGTTCTTCTAAACGGCTTGGTTCTGGGTTTCCTGATATTCTTTGTCTCAGGCTTGAAACTTCCCTAAAGAGTGATTTTGTCAAGGATGTTCTTAATTGACCTTTGCTTTTCGCCTTTTTGGTCATTTAATAGATATTGAAATCCTCTAAATTTTATGTTTGAGTTATACCTTTTTACTTCAGTAATACAATAGCTCGAGGACGGCCCATCGAATCCAGTACATCCTTTTATAGACGACTGAAGAGAGGTCTATACCAGCTGGTTAATAGCATATGATGACCAAAACCCTTGAAGTGGAAACTTTTGTGATTGAAGAACAGTCTAGTACTTAAATGGTTGAGTTTAATATGTTAAAGACAAAATTGCTTGTTACGTAACTAACGTCCCCCGTTTCTTTTAGCATAATAACATTTTTGAATAGGCTATCAAGAGAATCAAGAGACCTTGTAAATTGAGTAGTCACTACTCGTCTGACCTTAATCGAGCTAGCTTACGAAGCTAGCACAATCAACTGTGTAAAAGTCGGGAATAAAATCAGACTCCAAACTCTTAAATTATGGGATTAAGAATAGGGAATGACCTCTTTTTTGTTTATTCTATGTATGCAAGATCAAGTAAATTTTGTGGAAAATACGAATACTTTGACATATATTTCATTTATTTTAATCAAAAACCATCCAAAGTTGAGTTGTAGATATTTAGCTATTTCAAATTCTAGTAAAATTGAATAAATGAATTACAGAGTCAAACTACCAATTACTAACGTTCCACAAAAGAGCCTTAAACACCTCGAACTGTATCATCATATTAGAATACGTAAAGTCATGGGATTTATTCTATCCCTCAGAACAGTCGCTGACGGCGAGGTTCATTACCTTATAGTTTTGATTTCAAAGGGAAACAAAAGCTATGGAAACTAATGAGCTAGCCACAAACGCTTTTTTGCAACTGGAAACATCACTACTGGAAACGAAGATGACTAAGCTTTGGACGACGAATATTAAGATTCCGTGTTAATTGATTTAGTTGATGGTTTTAAAAGAACACTAGCTTAGCCTGTTGACATCAGGTTTTGCCCCTTTCCTTGTTTAGGCAAAAAAAAAAAAAGAAAACACGAAAAAGTGCTTATATTCTAAACCATTTCATATACAAGTGTGGGTACTTGTATGTTATACCCCCTACAGCTCAAAAAATGAAGTTAGATTAATCCTAATAAAATATGCCTAAGTATGAATAAACATAATACTTTGGAAACAAATTTGGACTATATATTTGCAAATTGGGGGGGGGGGGGGGTAAAGTACAGCGATTCTGCACGCAAAATGTGTTAGCTACAATTATTCTGATTTTATGATGTAAGAATTGTTTTCTGACCTCATACTGTCCAAACGCTTTACCCCCCACCCCCACCCCCTAATATGCATATATATATATATATATATATATATATATATATATATATATATATATATATATATATATATATATATATATATATATATATATATATATATATATATATATATTATATATATATATATATATATATATATATATATATATATATATATATATATATATATATATATATATATATATATATATATATATATATATATATCCCAAATTATATACTTCAAGTCTATTCTGTCACTCCTCTGGCTTTTCTCACGCTAAGCTAAAAGAAACTAGCGAAAGAAACTGGTTTACAGTGCGTCAATGAATGAACAACTTGAGCCACAGGGGGCATATCATACAAGTACCCAAGTGCGTAAGATTTTTAAAAAAATAGCGAATATAGTGCTTAATTCCTAAAGGTCACATTTTGCCTCTCAATCCCTCGGACTATCTGTCTTGGCTTTTTTCTACAATTAGCCATGTCTTGATGCCTACTGCAAAATACTTGATTTTTCAATTCAAAATTGAAATGAGGAATTTTATAGGCACCCACCCGCCCAGAGTCTCGGACAAGTGATTGACCCAAAAATTTGAAAAAATAATATTTCCTCAGAACGCGGGGCTGAGCTTAGGCAATAAATAGCTACTATCTGGAAGATGAAGATGGCTTTAAACGATTGTTTGCCTGTTATTCCAAGCAAAGCAAATTATTGGTCCTGTGTCAATTCTAAGTTCTTGGTCAACATTCCGAATACCATAGGCGGGCGTGCCTTGTTTGCCTCTCATTCCACGCAATTTAATGGTCCTATGTCAATTCTAAATTCTTAGTCAACCTGCCTGAGACTCTAGGCAGGCGTGCCTTTCCAAAAACTAACACACAAGTACTTGTCCAATAAGAGAGTCAAACTTACTCCCACCATTTACCCGTCCCATTTAAACAGTTTTGTCTCTCAATTACTCGGACTATCTGTCTTGGCTTTTTTCTACAATTAGCCATGTTTTGATGCCTACTGCAAAATATTTGATTTTCAATTCAAAATCAACGGACTAATCTTTACACTAGATTACATTTTCCTAAGTTGAATTTATGATTATTTGACCAGCCCTCAAGGTCATCGAGTCCTGAAAGTCAACCATTTGAGCCTTGAGAGCTTGTGTTTGAAATTCGGAAGTCTCTATCAATTCTTAAATATTGTTCCAAATATAATAGGTCACAAGTGGAAGTTTTCCTTTTCAGAGGACGCATCACTCTGCATTAATAATCAAAATAAAAAAGATCTATATCACAGATAAAACAAATCTAAACTTTAAAATCAAAACTTTGGAGTTTTGATAGTAATAAAAAAAAACTATATATCAGGCAAAATAGCACAAAAAATCCATAGCACAAAAAATGAATATATTTCCCCTAATAATTAGAAATTTTATTCAGAATATAATTACGTTTAAAAGAGGCAATAAATTGTCCTAAATCGTTATAAGAATATTTCAAAAGTCATTTTAAAATGGCAAATGGTAAATGGCACAGTGCGCAGAATTTTAAATCAGAAACAAAAGGAAATGGAAATTCTCCTGTGTATGAGTTATGTACTAGTAGGGAGGAGGTCACCATTCCTGGGCTAACAACAGAGGGCGCCCTTAACATACAGGGTGAACAAGATTCAGCTAATCAGAGGCCTAGGATCCCTGGGCGAAAAAGATTACGTGCCTCTTTCTAGACCTGTTTGATGGTTATATTGTTTGTTGTTTGATATTGTTTGATGGTTATGAGTGTTGTTTCCTAGTTCTGTTCTGTTTGTTGGTCAAATTGTTTGATGTTTCTAAGCCTATTGAATACAAACAGAAGTGAATAGATTTCTGGGAAATTGATTTGCATAATCGACGGGGAATTCTAATGTATCACGAGGGGAATTAAGAAACTAAAAGGCTTCATTTTCTTCGGTCTGAGAGATAAATGTTAATATTCTTTCGAAGCCTTAATAGTGTAACTAAGAACACCTTAGATATATTTTCAGAAATTCAAACGAGATCAAGACAGAATAAATATATTTAACGCGGGAAATGGTTTCCTGGGAATTTTAAATGTGACAGCGCAGGGATGCCAAAACAAAAGGAACATTCAGAAATTAAGTTTAGGGGATTATTTGGGCGAAACAAATTAATCGACATTTTAGGAATTATTTGGGCGACACAGATTGAGACATTTTAGGTGGTAAATTTGGAAGAAGTAGAAATGAAAAAGATAAGGCATCCCAGGGAATGCTAACTCTACTAAGAGATAAATATTATTTTTATTTGAGCAGTTCTCGATGGTGTTCTGTATAATACACAAGTAGCATTTGAAGTGTTGTAAGGTCCCTCTCCTCAGCCTCCAAGGGATCCCCCTCCCTCCAACTGTTTTTTGGCCCCTTCCCCCCATTTTTTGAATACTTTTTATTTAAGCTTTTTTTACATCTCTTAGATATTTGAGCGGTTCTCGACGGTGTTCTGTATAATACACAAGTAGCATTTGAAGTGTTGTAAGGTCCACTACCCCAGCCTCCAAGGAACCCTTTCCCTCCAACTTTTTGGACCCCCTCCCCTCATTTTTATAATTTTTTTCAAGTTTTTTTTAACATGATGTTTTTTTCAACTATTTTTTACATCTCGTAGAATGACATGAAGCATACTTAAAACATAAAAAATTCACATTTAATATTTACACAATTTTATTCATTGATGTTTTTTCTGCATGGATGTTTTGTGTTTATGGATGTAAGGATTTTTATCGTTCACCATACAAGCGGGCTAACATTCCATGTTTTAATGATGTTTTTTGTATGGATGTCTTATGTTTATGGATGTATGGATTTTTATTGGTCACCATACAAACGGGCTATCATTCCATGTTCTATTTAATGTTTTTTTTGTATGGATGGTTTATGTTTATGGATGTATGAATTTTTATTGTTCACCATACAAGCGGGCTATCATTCCAAGCAGACACAGACCATTTGATGTTAAGTGGCACAGTATCGTAAAAAAGTTTTTTGCACATTCGATTTATCAATTGGATTTTTGATAGGTGTTAACAGTGACCTGTTTCGGGGCATTATTTACGGTATCATCCTGAGAAAATGCACACCATGATGATTTGAGATGCATACTGGACACGCAATTTCTTCTGATGGTTGGGTTCCATATCCCCGCTCAAGAACCTGAAGTACCCATCCCCCCCTCCCCCAACTTTTTTTAATACTTTTTTGAAGTTTTTTTTTAACATGATATATTTTTCAACTTTTTTTTCTACATGTCTTCGAATGACATGAAAAATAATTAAAACATAACAAATTCACATTTAATATTTGCAAAATTTGTTAGAAGTAACAGTTTTTTTCTTAGCAGTAACATATTTCTTAAAATAGTACCAAGTTTTCCATCAAAGATAACAAATTTCTCTTAAAAGTGACAAGTTTTCTGTCAATGATACCAAATTTTTCATAGAAGTAACAATTTTTTCGTCAGTTATAACAAGTTTTCTGCAAGAAGTAGCAAGTTTTATGTCAAAGATACCAAATTTTTCTTTAAAGTAACAACTTTTTCGTCTATGATAATAAGTTTTCTGTCAAAGATACCATATTTTTCTTAGAAGTGACACTAACAAATTTTCTCATCGAAGTAACAAGTTTTCCTTGACACTAACAAATTTTTCTTCGAAGTAACAACTTTTTCCTCAATGCTAACAAACTTCGACTTAAATCTATCCAATTTTCTTAGAAGTATAATTTTTTTCTGTTCAGGATGAAAATTTTCTGTCAAAAGTAGCAAGTTTTCCTTAACACTAACAAATTTTCTCATCAAAGTAACAATTTTTTCCTTAACACTAACAGAGTTTTAGTTAAGACTATCAAATTTCTCTTAGAAGTAACAATTTTTCATCAGTGATAACCAATTTTATGTTAGAACTAACAACTTTTCTGTCAAAGATACCAAATTTGTCTTAGAAGTAACAATTTTTTCGTTTATGATAGCAAGTTTTCTGTCAGAAGTAGCAAGTTTTCCTTTCACACTAACAAATTTTCTCTTCGAAGTATCAACTTTTTCCTCAATACTAACACACTTTTACTTAATACTATCAAATTTCTCTTAGAAGTAAAAATTTTTTTGTCAGTTATAACAAGTTTTCTGTCAAAGATACCAAATTTTTCTTAGAAGTAACAATTTTTTCGTTTATTATAACAGGTTTTCGGTCAGAAGTAGCAAGTTTTCCTTCACACTAACAAATTTTCTCTTCGAAGTAACCACTTTTTCCTTAATACTAAAAGGCTTTTACTTAACGCTATCAAATTTCTCTTAGAAGTAATAGGTTTTTCTTAACTGTATCAAATTTTTTTAATACCCCAAGTTTCAGGTCAAAGATAATAAATTTCCCTTAGAAATAAAAATTTTTTCGTCAGTGATAACAAACTTTCTGTTAGAAGTAGAAAGTTTTCTTTCAAAGATACCATATTTTTCTTAGAAGTAACAACTTTGTCGTCTATGATAACAAGTTTTCTGTCGGAAGTAGCAAGTTTTTCTCAACACTGACAAAGTTTCTCATCGAATTAACAATTTTTCGCCAGTATAACAAGTTTTTTGTTAGAAGTAGCAAGTTTTCTGTCAAAGAGACCATTTTTTCTTAGAAATATCAATATCGTCATTTATGATAACAAGTTTTCTTCTAGAAGTAGCAATTTTTCCTTAACACTGAAAAATTTTCTCCTTGAAGTAACATCTTGTACCTTAATACTATCAAACTTTTACTTAACACTATCAAATTTCTATTAGAAGTAACAATTTTTCGATAGTGATAATAAGTTTTCCGTTAGAAGTAGCACGTTTTCTGTCAGAAGTAACAAGTTTTCATTATCACTAACAAATTTTCTCATCAGAGTAACAACTTTTTCCATAATACTAAAAAACTTTTACTTAACAAACTCAAATTTCTCTTAGAAGTAATAGATATTTTCTTAACAGTAGCATATCTTTTCTAATAACACCAACCTTTTTGTCAATAATAATAAATTTCTCTTAAAAGTAACAATTTTTCGAGTTTGTTACTTACTTACAATTTTTTTCATAATTTCTTGAGTGAAATATCCGTATTGTGTATCCAAGAGGTGAATTCAAGAAAGAGCTTGTTACTTACTTACAATTTTTTCATAATTTCATGAATGAAATTTCTGTATTGTGTGTCCAAGAGGTGAATTCAAGAAAGAGTTTGTTACCTAATTACAATTTTTTATAATTTCTTGAATGAAATTTCTGCATTTTGGTACTTACTTACAATTTTTTCATAATTACATGAATAAAATTTCTGTATTGTGTATCCAGGAGGCGAACTCAAGAATGAGTTTGTTACTTACTTACAATTTTTTCATAATTTCTTGAATGAAATTTCCAAATTGTGTATCCAAGAGGTGAATTCAAGAAAGAGTTTGTTACTTACTTACAATTTTTCTTAATTTCTTGAAAGAAATTTCTGCATTTTGCACTCAGGAGGAGATTTCAATAAATAGTTTGTTACCTACTTACAATTTTTTCATAATTTCTTGAATGAAACTTCTGCATTGTGTATTCATGAGGTGAATTCACTAAAGAATTTGTTACCTACTTAAAATTTTTTCATAATTTCTTGGATGAAATTTCCATATTGTGCATCCAAGAGGTGATTTTAAGAAAGAGTTTGGTACTTACTTACAATTTTTCATAATTTTTTGATTGAAATTTAGGTATTGTGTCTCAATGAGGCGAATTCAAGAAAGAGTTTGTTACCTAATTACAATTGTTTTATAATTTCTTGAATGACATTTCTGTATTGTGTATCCAAGAGGTGATGATTTTGTTACTTACTTACAATGTTTTCATCATTTCTTGAATGAAATTTCCATATTGTGCATCCAAGTGGTGAATTCAAGAAGGAGTTTTCTACTTACTTACAATGTTTTCATAATTTCTTGGATGATATTTCTGTATTGTGTCTCCATGAGACGAATTCAAGAAAGAGTTTGTTAGCTACTTACAATTTTTTCATAATTTCATTAATGAAATTTCTGTATTGTTTGTCCAAGAGGTGAACTTAAGAAAGAGTTTGTTATTTACTTACAATTTTTCATAATTTCATTAATGAAATTTCTGTATTGTTTGTCCAAGAGGTGAACTTAAGAAAGAGTTTGTTATTTAATTACAATTTTTTTCATAATTACATGAATGAAATTTCTGCATTTTTGTACTTACTTACAATTTTCCATAATTTCTTGAATGAAATGTCTGTATTGTGTATCCAAGAGGTGAATTCAAGAACGAACTTTTTACTTAATCATAATTTTTTCATAATTTCTTGAAAGAAATTTCCATATTGTGTATCTAAGAGGTGAATTCAAGAAAGAGTTTGGTACTTACTTACAATTTTTTCATAATTTCTTGAATGAAATGTCTGTATTGTGTATTCAAGAGGGGAATTCAAGAAAGAGTTTGTTAGCTAATTACAATTTTTTCATAATTTCTTGAATAAAATTTCTGTATTGTTCATCCAAGAGGTGAATTAAAGAACGAACTTGTTAGGCCTACTTACTCACAATTTTTTCACAACTTCTTGAGAGAAATTTCCATAGTGTGTATCCAAGAGTTTGGTACTTACTTAAAACTTTTTCATAATTTCTTGAATGAAATGTCTGTATTGTGTATTCAAGAGGTGAATTCAACAAAGAGTGTGTTAGCTACTTACAATTTTTTCATAATTTCATGAATGAAATTTCTGCATTGTGTATTCAGGAGGTGAATTCAAGAAAAATATTGATGCTTACAATTTTTTCATAATTTCTTGAATAAAAATTCTGCATTTTGGTTCTTACTTACAATTTTTCATAATTTCATGAACGAAATTTCTGTATTGTGTATTCAAGAAATGAATTCAAGAAAGAGTTTGTTACTTACTTACAATTTTTTCATAATTTCTTGAATGAAATTTCGGTAATTTGTATTCAAGAGGTGAAATCAAGAAGGAGTTTGATACTTACTTACAATGTTTTCATAATTTCTTGAATGTAATTTCTGTATTTTGTATCCAAGAGGTGAATTCAAGAAAGAGCTTGTTACTTACTTACAATTTTTTCATAATTTCATGAATGAAATTTCTGTATTGTGTGTCCAAGAAAGAGTTTGTTACCTACTTACAATTTTTCATAATTTCTTCAATGAAATTTCTGCATTTTGGTACTTACTTACAATTTTTTCATAATTACATTAATGAAATTTCTGTATTGTGTATCCAGGAGGCTAATTCAAGAAAGAGTTTGTTACTTACTTACAATTTTTCATAATTTCTTGAATGAAACTTCCATATTGTGTATCCAAGAGGTGAATTCAAGAAAGAGCTTGTTACTTACTTACAATTTTTTCATAATTTCATGAATGAAATTTCTGTATTGTGTGTCCAAGAAAGAGTTTGTTACCTACTTACAATTTTTCATAATTTCTTCAATGAAATTTCTGCATTTTGGTACTTACTTACAACTTTTTCATAATTACATTAATGAAATTTCTGTATTGTGTATCCAGGAGGCTAATTCAAGAATGAGTTTGTTACTTACTTACAATTTTTCATAATTTCTTGAATGAAACTTCCATATTATGCATCCAAGAGGTGAATTCAAGAAAGAGTTTGTTACTTACTTGCAATTTTTTAACCAGGCTAGAATTTCTTAGAAATGTGGATTCCCCTCTGTAATCGAAACACTTAGAAACATCAAACAATTTGACCAACAAACAGAACAGAAACATGAAACAACACTCATAACCCTCAAACAATATCAAACAACAAACAATGTAACCATCAAACAGGTCTAGAAAGAGGCATGTGGTCTTGTTCGCCGAGTATTCCTAGTCTTCTGATTGGCTGATTCTTTTTCGCCCTGTATTCCTAGTCCTCTGATTGGCTGAAACTTGTTCGCCCTGTATGTTAAGGGCGCCCTATGTTCTTAGCCCAGGAATGGTGACCTCCTCCCTACTAGTACTTTGTGATATTAAGTGAATCTTAAAAACAAATAATAAGTTTTGGAATTGGCGTTTTAGAAATTAAACATTGATTTTGAAAACAAATTTAGATCGTGGCGCTCGCAATAATCAGGGTCACGTTAACTGTAAGATTTCAAATAGGAAAAAGAATATGTACAACCATAATCTTTTTTGTCTTGTTTTAAAGAATGTTCAAGTCGTAAGACATACATGTCTTAAGAAAAAGAGATAAAGAAATTAAATAAAAGATGGTAGAACATCTCCAGAGACATGGGAAAAACTTACGTCGGCAGTTTTCCATCCTCATGAGATTGTCCTGGCTCAAGGAATTCCAAGTCCACAGGGTCCATGGCTTCAGCTCTCGTTGAGGATGCGTAGCCCGTAATCAAAATTATTAAAACGCTAGTGGACAGCAGGATTTTTAGGAAAATGTCTTGTCGATTCCGTCTTGATTCGATCATACTAAAGCCCATGGGGCAAGACCTAGAATACAAGATTATTTATGAATAATTCTCTGAGAAGAGGTATGAAATTTCTATTCGAGTAAGAGAATCTAACCGCATAGATTTTAGAAGAACAGTATTGGTTCCTACTTAGAGGTTTGTAGTGAAAGTTCCTTTGGCCCAGGATTAGAAATTTTGAGAGGAAAAGTAAAATTATCGACATTGATGTATCTAAGTTCTGGAAATAGAGTTAAAAAAATTCTATTTACCCTTCATCAACCGGGGAAGTAACATAAGAATTAGAAAAAAACAGTAGCCTTGAAGTCCTTATTAATCAGTTTGAATTCATTCTCATTATCTTCGTTCCTTAAATACTCTAAGGGGCAACAAAGACAGCATGATACCCAAAACATATCTCAGGGAGTCTGAACTCATTCAATTCTCAAGTTAAAGTCTAAGAATTTTATATATTATACAGATGGATGACTGAAATTTAGAATCAGAAGAGTTTAATCAAATCAAGTCTGTCGAATCAATCGCTGAAATCAGAAGAGAGGGCAAAACGGCCCATGGCAGCCAAAATTAAGAAAAAAAACAGTTTTTTGAATAAACCTTTCATTGACAAATATTTCTTATGGAACATTATTTTGGAGAGACCATTTTTTATTTAGATTTAATTAAACAGTAAGATGAAGCTACAAGAATAAAGCTGCCAGAAGATTGAGCAAGAGCTTGAAACCCCTTAAAAAGACGCTAAATTGAAATAGTATGGCACCATTAACAAAACCATTGTTGAAAACACTTGACTAGAGGATTACAGTCCTTCTATTTTTGCTTTACTAGCGCTTGCATGTCTCTAGTTTTTCTGGAATTTTTTTTCCGAAGAAAAAAACTGATCAAATGACTTTTCGTTGTTTGTTTATCGATATATTAAGGAAAAATAACACTTCCTTTTGAAAGCCTACCTTATCTCACAAATGGCATATCTAACCTTAAGAACTAGGAGCTGAAGTGGAGTTACACACTCAAAGTCAGAGAGGACTATCTAGACTCCTCCCCCCAAAAAAACTTCCGCTTCTTCGATGCATTTATACAGAATAATTTTAGAACCATGAAAGTAGACTAAACCTATTGTCTAAACCTATTTCAGAAATATATAGTAAACCTATTGAACGAATCGAGAAATAGAAAACTTGACTTTATGATAACACATGCATGAAGGGCAAAGGGTTGAGTCACTGACCATAGTAAGCGAAGTTACTGGAGGGAGGCAAGGCCAGGCTATTATTGGAAAAAAAAATATTGTTGAAAACACTTCAGTGGAGGATTCCAGTCCGTTTATTTTTGCTTTACTAGCACTTGCATGTCTCCAGTTTCTCTGGAATTTTTCTTCCGAAGAAAAAAACGATCAAATGACTTGTCATTGTATGTTTATCCGTATGTTAAGGAAAACTAACACTTCCCTTTGAAAGCCTACCTTATCTCACAAATGGCATATCTAACCTTAAAAACTAGGGTTTTCACAAATAATGTGAACATCTACCCAGATTGATGGATATGAGTTATCTTTTGCAAAGCTGCTCATAGTTCTTGTCTTTGGCCAAAAGGATAGTTTTCGGTTGCGCTCTAGCCAGAGCCTACAGTTTTGGAGCTGAAGTGGAGCTATACACTCAATGACAGAGAGGGCTATCTAGAACCCCCCCCCCCCGAACTTCCGCTTCTTCGATGCATTTATACAGAATAATTTGAGAACCCCAGAACCAGACATATTAAATATATAGGCTATGGCAATGACATATAAAAGATACGTGGGCTATACCATATTATAAGTATATACTAAACCTAATGAACAAATCGAGAAATAGAAAACGTGACTTTATGCTAATAAATATATGAAGGGCAAAGGGATGAGTCACTGACCGTAGTAAACGAAGTGAATGAAGGGAGGCAAGGCCAGCCTATTATTGGGAGACCTGAAGACCCAAGCTTTACCTTAACTAGTAGAAAGTGACGTCGCGATAAAAAGCATAAGAAGGTAGGGCTTGGGCTGCCAACTTTTGCGAGAGAAGAGAGGCGAGAAAAGTCAGTGAAGCCCGGGTTTTGCTGGTATTAATATTGAAAATTCATTGAATCTGGGTAACAGGTCATATTGCTCTAACATTTTGGAATTATAAATGATAAACATATTCAAAATTCACAGAGTTTGACTAAGAGGGAGTATTATTCACATTGTGACTTGAGGTTACAATTATTTGTGATGAGTCCACTCAGCTTTGGCATTAGAAAACTCGTTCTGACTGCAGCTTTGACCTTAGCTCTACGAAAGAAAAAGAGTGAGGGATAAGAGTGCAGACATTGGAATTTGAATTTTTTGTTTCCACCAGCACTATTACAAACGCCAAGTGTTTAAATTGGTCGGAAACGGATATGTCGATAAGTCCTAATTATAGATCGAAAATTATGGGTAGGCTTGAAAATATTCTTAGAGCGATTGATCACTATGATAAGCTCCCAAAATGAATAAGCTCCCAAAATTTATTGTTAAGCAGCTGGATGAGTTCCCTGCTGTCACAGGCGGAGTCACTGCATTATTTACTTAGAATATAAATGGCTTGTGTCTTGAATTCAAAAGTTTTTTGTCGTTTTTGGTGGCCATCCTTCAGTTTAATAACTACTGACATGACTTTAGCTGAAAGCTTTCAGAGGTTGTGCTGTAATAATGCCCAAGTTACACACAATATACTTTCCATGCATTATTTTTTCCTGTATAGGTTTCATTCCAGTCAGAACGCAAATTCCAGTCAAAACTTTGCCTCATTTTCGGACCTCATTTAGGGCCGTGCCCATGCCTACAATTGCAAATTAGGATTCCGTTTGCCCAGGGGCTTCCGTATGTAAGTGTCGAGCTGCTTAACACCATTTTTTCCAGAAGATTCTCAGATCTCCTAACATCCTCCCACCTCCCTTATCAACATAAAGCTGTTTTTAGGCATGAGAAATGATCTCTGAAAGTGCTATGCCGTTCAGACATCAAAACTGAAAATAACTGCTGTTAGAAAAAACTAAAGCCAATCTGCTTATATTGGGAAATTTACACAATCTAAAAGTTCGGTGGGTCATGTTATTTACAGAAGTACACTTATTTGACCTTTCAACCATTCTGAGTAAAATGGATCTCTCAAACTCTTGATGTGACATTGTAGTAGAAGGAAGTAGTAATACCTAAGCCGATACAATGAGACCAATAGTGTTTACGCTTCTCATCAAATTAGTCTTACTAACCCCTCAAATTTTAAACAATAGTTATTGGAAGATGTTCTCTGTTGGTTGAATGTCTATTGTTGCAGCTCAATTGGTACTATTAGGTCGTGCCTGAGGATTTCTGGCAGTTGTTTCTAGGTATTAGGTAATTCAAATCCTTTGTTATGCCATAATGATTAAGATTATATCAATACAATGTCCCAGTGAGTATATTGATTGCCTTTGGGTGTAAGTTTTAGAAAGTAAAGTTTAGAGATATAACTGTGTGAACATAGCTTCTGTTCTAGTTTTATTAGAGAAAATGTATTTTATTATTGAAAATGAGTAATTTTACACTATTGGAAGTTGGTGGAGTGGATAGCAGTGATATGAAGGCAAGAGTCCCCAGCGTTACAGTAGAAATTGCAAGGGGTCTTCAACTAAATTTTGAGTGGGATGAAATGTTTGGTGAATATGTGATATCATTGAACGGACTTAATTTGGAAGAACAGCTTTTTTCCTTGATGGATATCCTGTATGTGTTCATTCATTTACTCCTCCCTCTCTCTATTAGGAACCAATAGGTGATCGGATTAAGTGGTGTGTAAAAGAGTATATTTTCTTGGAGTGCTAGTTAGTTTGTAAACAGCAGTGTGTCAGCTGGTCAGCTGGTCGTCCTGTGAGAACTGTACTATTGTAAATGAAGATGATGAGAAGTGAAGATTGTGCGATCCATATAAGCTACATAGAGTTCGATATGCAGTTCAAATTAAGGATTGTAATTCATGTATTGAATAGTTTATGGCACTTATACCAGCGGATTTTTATGTTCCAACTTTCACTACAATAAGTGTGATCAGAGGAAAAATACCTATCCCGTTAAGATTACAAAACTGCCTACACGGAATATTAGTTTACTTCTAAGAGACTGGTATCGTCATGATTTTAAATTGTTTTGGGAAAAAGAACATGGTCTATGTTTCAACTGCTGGAATAACAAGAGCCTATGATTTTAAACTTCATCCTCATGAAGACAATAGATTTTATGGAAGCCTACTGATTTGTGTTTGGCACTTACAGAGAGAAATTATTAAATTGAGAATTTTGTGTGTGATATTGCATCAAATAAACAAACAAAAACATGAATTTTATATTAAGAATGAAAAAATTATCATTGATTTCACAAAAAGACACAATAAGAATTCTTTCTTTTTCAACAATTCTTTGAAGATAAAGCCCCGATATCGACAACAAAATACAATAGTGGAGCCCACAGCTTTCGGTTGACAAATCTTAGGCTCTGTTTGGCACTTACAGAGAGCAATTATTAAATTGAGAATTTTGTGTGTGATATCGCATCAAATAAACAAACAAAAAACATGAATTTTATATTAAGAATGAAAAAATTATCATTGATTTCACAAAAAGACACAATAAGAGTTCTTTCTTTTTCAACAATTAGTTGAAGATATAGCCCCGATATCGACAAAAAATACAATAGTGGAGCCCACGGCTTTTGGTTGACAAATCTTAGGCTCTCTTCCGGTTTTGAACAATAGATTTCCCCTTACTTTCAATAAAGGTCTTAATATGCGGAGTGTAGAATGTGTACGGTAGGGCAAGAAGATCAAAAATTCAACAAATTATATTATTTGAAATATGCATAGCCAGTGACCAGTCTTTAAGTTCGACGGACTACTATAGACTGAACAATCATAATGGTATTGTTAATACTTTGAATTTGCGCCTGTTCCGGAAATACTCAAATCATGAGTGCCTGACAAGTCCAATACAAAGATACCGAGAGTTTTTGAAAACTTTGAATCGATTGTTTCATTTTCAAATAGTTGTGGATCTTGATCTAGGAATTGCATTGTCAACTCGTTCAGTGGCCTGTAGGATTTATCAAAGGATGGATTGTACAGGGGGATTCCATTCACTTTACAATACAGGTAGGAAAGTCCAAACATTTCAAGTTTGTGTGAGAAGCTTTTCCATGATCCTACGGCAATGGCCTTTTTTCAAAATACTAAAGCAAGTTTTGAATAAATTTCACCATTGATCTATGAAGATCAGTGTAAGTGTGTGAACCTGTGGCAACATGTCATTGGTTAGTGATCGTATGAGGAACGAGCAGTTTGATATTATTTCAACTGGCTGTTAATTTTTCAATTGCCAAATCAACAGAACTAAAAAGCTGTTGCTTTTTGAGTGTAACTTTATCCAAGGTAAGAGTGACTGATACATTAGGTGCGTCTGCAAGTACCTTCGAAATTTGTTGGAGTGAGTGTTAATTTTATATCTACCTTAACATTTGGTGGTAACCTTTAAGATATATTAAATATTTCCTGGCTTATTTTTCCAACCAAATGCAATTCGCTCGTTGTTTCTTTCCTAAGTGTGCTCGTAGTCTCTTTGTCTGCCATGTATTTATATTCCATGGACGAGCCTTTCAATTTCTTACAGGACTATGGATTCATTGTCATGAACTGTATTTAGATCGTATAGTTTGATAGATTGTTGCTAGTGCTCACCAATGTTCCATATTTGTAGACACTAACTTACCTAAACAAATTGTACAATATACCATTTTCATTGGACAATCCTTCTGCAAGAGTTAACTTTTCATTGGTAGATTTATTGAATATTACATACAAATCTATTAACATGGAAAACAAATCTAAGAAATAGTCTTTATTGGAAAAAAATTGAAGATGAATAAATTCAGAGACGGGTTGTTGCGGATAAAATTGTTCATAGTAACCATGTTTTACACCGACGTCAATATTTTCTGCACTGAAAAGATTTAGTCATGAAGTGATTAACGTATAAGATTCCTTGTGACGTTGATATGCCATCACTCTTTCTCACAAGTGTCTAAAAGACGAAATCCTTTTTCAATCTAACAATTTTCTTTCTTTTTGATGTCTTTCGTTTCTGCCCTGAGTAGAGATTGATGAGAGATGAGGTGGTTCTCGACTTTTTTAAACCTTTTCTACTTTGTAGAAATTTCAGTTTCTTGCTGAGGGATCGTGCAATGAATCTGAGATTTTCTGCAACGCTATTCTTTAAAATATTTCCCAGAGCCTCGATTGTGCGGTGTAGAGGATACAAAATCTGTGACAGCCGGTATGATAAATTTTTTTGGCCTGGGATAGTGCAGAGCAAAATTGCCTACCAATTTTGTTGGCAGTCGCTAGCAAATGAGCTTCCAACTGCAAATCAATTACATGACCAAATTGTTGTGGTCTAAGAGCAGAAACATAGTAATCAATATCAAGACCAATGAATATAATATTTTATTAGCCATCTTGAATGGGTCGAAAATCACATGTGATCACAGCCAAACCGGTTTTTTTTTGCTAAAGGATTCCCCAATTCTGTTCTCAATGTTAACTAAAAGAGTTCCAAATATGAAGTGTTTATAGGGATATATTGAGGTTGCCCAATATCTTACTGATGAACATAATATCGATTGGTTTTCCGTTCAAGGAACATGTAGGAGGAGGACGTTGCAATTCCCAATTATTGAGATCTCAACAGGTAAAGCGTAAAGAAATATACAGCTGTTCAAGGATAATCTGGGTGCATAGTCTACAAAAATTACTCGGTCCACCTCGTTACTGCTGCTAGTATTTTTAACAATGATTATTAGTACAGTTAAACTAGCCGAAAATTTGGGTCGACCTTAAACGAACTGCAACAGAAATGATTTTAATACCATATTGTAGAGAAAAAAAGCTTATATCCAAACTTGCACATTATAGGTCGACGCAAAACTAGTTTTTTTTTGCTTTTCGTGTCAATTTTCTCAGTTTTTTTTCTGAAAAAAGTGAACTGTCGGTAGATTTTCGTTTTTCTGTACATGAAGTATCATCCTGATGTACAATAAAGAGCTGAATCCGAAATCGAAAGAGAATTTGATGTACCATGTACCAGAAAAAAGTTTGATAATCCTCAATATGGGATTATATCATTCTCATCGTTGTGACCTCTTTTTCACCATACTATCAGAAAGCAACTATTCTGACGTAAAATGATGAGCTGAGCCAATTCAAATTAACTTGATGTAGTGTCTACTAGAAAAACCCGTTTCATATTCATCAATATTTACTTTTTTATTTTCATTTGACATGTTTAGTTTAGCACCTATCGGCCATTAATTCGTCCATTATTGGTAAAAAAAATAAGTGGGCTGATGAATTACGGTTGGCTCGTTTAGAAGACCAATTAACGCACAGAAGACAGCTACACCACTTTCATTAACTTCGTAGGCAATAAATTATATCAACATTTCGTCCCACGCTTGGTCCAAAAGATTTCTAGGATAAAGCCGTAAGCTAAAAAGTCACAATTGAAAATTCCCCCGAGTAATCATTTATCATTTCACGTTAATGCCCGTGTTTGATATCTTGCCATCTATAGGTACAAAAAGTCATTCGATGTATCTACCACCTAACAAGCTAAAAAAGTTTCACTGCGAATGTTCTCCTTTCCCATTGATTTGATATTTAAAAGTAAGAGATCATTTTTGCTTTTGTCATCATCTCAACCAATGATCTACAGTCTGAAATGATAAATTAATGTATCCAACCTTACGTAAAAAAATTCTTGGAAATTTACATCAAAGAACTTTTTTATAAAAAATAGTGGGATTCACCGACAGGAAGAGACTGGAATTGCTCCAGTACAGAACCTCAAAACTGTGGTTACAATACTCCAATATGGTATTCGTACTGCACAATTTCTTAAGAGCCTTACGATCTGGGGCATGGGACCTCCACTTAAAATCCACCTCTGACATGCTACCTTATCTGGCGGCATCTGGGCACAACAATTACACAAAATCCTGTAAGCTTTAAATCCAGCAAATGGTCAAGCTCCAAAAAACTCATCCTGTCGTTTATCAAGCCTTTCTGAATGAGATACATGTGATCAGACGCTCTAATAGATTCTGGGCTGGAATTTCCACGGATCTTGTCATTGAGCAGGAGTTCATGCGTTGTCTCAAAACGGCTGGTGGCCTTACCGACGGAAGTGGTATAACAGAGGTTCAAAGGTCTTTATGGGTTCTGTCTCAATCAGTCTGCTCTGCAAACTAGTGAACAAAATAAGGAAACGTCCAAGCCGAGGCAGCAAACAGACTGTAAAGACACCCAGATCGTTATCGATTTCCTAGAAAAAGGATCACCATTTAATGGGAATCTTCAAAAAAGAAACATCACCAACGGTCTGACAGCTTAGGACTCTGCCAACGTTGATTTTGCAAGAGATTTATCTCAAAAAATCATTGACTCCATGTTTGGAAAACTGGTCGCTGATTGTGTGTTTCGACGAAAACAACAGGCAGTTCAAATAATTACTCAGCAGAATCCAGGTGGAGATTGAAAAGACTGGACCCCACTCTCCTTTTTCAGAGGTTCATCACACTAGCAAAGAGGATCAATCTCACAAAATATGAGTACTTTAAACACGAACTGTGTTCCTACTCTGTATCGCTTTTTGACAGTTCTTGCATGCTCCGGTCTCCGAACAAGCATGAGTTTGTCAAGGCTATAGCACAGTCTTGCAATCTTGACGTTTGCTCGACTCCCCTTCCCAACGGCATTCGATATATCATCGACGGTGGAGCTCTTCTGCACAGAATTCAATAGGCCAAAAATAAACGATACTCCGAAATCCTTTACCCTTATGCCACTTACGTGACCCAGAAGTATTCATCTGCCACTATTGTGTTCGGTGGCTGCAACGGCGGAGCTACCATAAAGGATATGGCCCAGTCAAAAAGAAGTCGTATAATCGGCCGTGAGATATTCTTCACATCAGATATACAGCTGAAGGTAAAAAAGGATGAGTTCTTCTCCTGCAAGAAAAACAAGGCCAGGTTAATCTGCGCGTTGGCTGTCTGTTTATCTCCGATCAAAGGGATCCGTCGTAGTCCAGGCACCAAGTGATACAGATGTCCAAATGGTGCAAGCTGCTATTGATTCTTCCCGGTATTAAATAGAAAACAAGTTTTTTTTTAACTGAAAGTAAGGAGCGACATAAAAAACTTAAAACGGACATAAATTATGCAGTATTTAAAAGGGACTGTCCCCCCCTCAAAGCCTCGTTCTTTACGCTATGTACCATGATTAAAATGCGATATATTTAAAATACAAGATTCTTTCCTTCTAAAGATGATTCGGGCAGAAATTAAACGTCCCTAATTGAGTTCAAATACCACTTCCAAGAGTCTAAATTCTTAATCAGCAAAAAGAGAAATTGCATTCTAGCTTCAGTCAAACAACGACGCTAGTCGTTCGAATTTCGCTAAGATAATTGGTAGCAAAAAAAAATGCTATGCACAATATTTCTAAGGAAGTTTAAATGGCAAAAAACCGTGTGAACGCTTGAATCATCAAAAATATTTAAAAGAATTCATTGGACGAAAGATTTACATCCTTGGTTCTCTTGGGCCAATGGTGAGCCAGTCCTCATGGCGCAGGACTGAAAAGCTATGTTTTGATAGTGGGGTAGATGTGCTTTTTGAGATTAATCGTAATTCAGATTTGAAACGATTAGTAAATCAGACCTAGAGAGATTCAGACGAAATTCTTATATTCTTGTCACCGTTATTGTCATTGAAGTGACCCGTTGCTGTGCAACTAAGCATGTAAGTTCAATAAATCTATTGTCTTTTTTATCTGTGTTTATTTCATCTTATATGTCTGCATCTAGCCTAATAATAGATAATTAGTTCGTAAGTCTCCAAGGTAAATGCTCCCAAAGGAATCTGATCTCCAGATAGCTCAAGAAAGAAGAGGCCACTCTTTTTCATCCCTAAAAACACCAAAAGTCGTTACCGCCACAGCTTAGAAAAAGTTTCTAACCCCTGCTAGCCTATAAGAATTCGTATCTCTTAAGTCAGATCCGATCGTGCTGTGGGAACAAAGCTCTGAGACGTCAGAATTCCGAGTTCGATAAATCTTAATTCCTCTTAACTCATTACATAACAGCTAAAGTTCAAATTTTGTTCCAATTCTTTAAGAATGCCCCTTAATCACAGAGGCCGATCATTAGAAAAAATAGCTCTGATGAAAGTACAAAAAAATAGCGTAAAGAGCGAGGTAAAAACTAGGGGTCGAACCCAATCATATATGTAATAATTTCTGTTGGTTTTAAGTTTTAATGTTGCTCCTTACTTTCAGTTGAATTTTTTTTTATTTAATTTCTCATCGTTTTTTAAAATAATGCTGGAAAATCCGGTGCCCCCTTCATAGCAATTTCCCTCCCACCATAAAAACCTCCTCCAAGGAAAGATCCTCCCACGTAACCCCCGACCCTCTCCCCTCCCCCAACTACCAGAAAAAAACCCTCCCTGAAAACTTCTGTATACTTCCCAATAACCAATACTACATGTAAAAATTGGACAAAGCTCATAACTTGCAGACCTTCCCCGGAGACAGTGGGGATTAAGTCATCCTCAAAGAAATAGTTACTGCATTTTTCGACTATGTTGAACAAAATGGCTATCTCAAAATTTTGATCTGGTGACTTTTAGAAAAAATGAGCGTGGGAGGGGGCCTAGTTGCCTTCCTTTTTTGGTCACTTAAAAAGGGCACTAAAAATTTTAAGTTCCATTTGAATGAGCCCTCCCGCGATTTTCTAGGACCAATTGGTTGGTACTATCAACCCTGGAAAAAAAAAACAAAAAAAAAACAACAACAAATAAACACGCATCCGTGATCTTTCACTGACAAACTGGCAAAATATACAAAAATGCACATTTTTGCAGATAAGAGCTTGAAACTACTATAGTAGGGTTCTCTAATACGCTGAACCTGATGGTGTAATTTTCATTAAAGTTTCATGACTTTTAGGGGGTGTTTCCCCCATTTTTCAAAAAAAAGCAAATTTTCCCAGGCGCGTAACTTCTGATGGGTAAGACTAATCTTGATGAAATTTTATTTAAGATTGATGCATCTATTGGTTTCAAAATTACGTTTTTTAAAGTTTTGGCTACTATTGAGCCGGGTCGCTCCTTACTTACAGGTCATTACCACGAACTGTTTGATACTACACGCAAACAATATGTGTCATTTTCATAATTCATTGGCCTTGCTGGAATATGAAAGGTGTTGCCTCCTCCTAAACACCTCACTCTTCACGCTAAATTTTTACTAAGTACTTAATGTACTTATACTACTGTTACAGAATGTACTTATTCTTAATGTTATTAATGCTCAGTGTAAACAATACGGGCAAATTCCACACCTCATAGCCCGTTCTTGTATATTAAAGGCGTTGCCCCCTCCTAAACACCTTACTTTTTACTCTAAATTGTTATTTTTTCCTTAAGAAATCTTCTTAATAGTCTAATTAAGTGACCCTTGTGTTTTAGGAGTCGTTATTAATAAATTGGGATACAGTACAAACATTAGCGTAAAGAACGTGATTCTGATGAGGGGAAATTATTCCGTATGTGAAGGGTTGTCCTCTCCTCAATACCTTCCTCTTTAAGCTATAGCTGTTAGGACTTTTAATAAGGCTTCTCATTCTAATTATACAGCAGTAGTGAGACCTCTGAGGTTTCAAGCAGTCATATAGGAAAATTAACAAGTGAAGTTCCTAGCCCCTCACACCTGTTATCAGCTGGCGAGATTCCCAACCTTGGCAAGATTCCAGAGATCTTTCAATAACTTGGAGTGTGGTTGGGACAATACACAAGTTTTGATAATAAGGGGAGCTCCTAGCCCCTCGCCCCCTGTTTCTAGGCAAGATTGGGCATGCACAGGCAATATTCTCAGATTTTTCAATTACTAGGAATGTGTTTCTTGCTAGCAAATTTCCTGCCTTGTATTTAGGCAAAATTCCCCAAGTCTAGACTCGTTCCCAGGTGGTAAAAGTCATATTGTTTTCCCCCTATGAAAATCTCGTCCAAAAATATGCACCCCCAGGTGCTAGAAGTCATATTGTTTTTCCCCTATGCAAATCACAAAAACATGTCTCCCCAGGTGCTAGCTGCCATATTGTTTTTCCTCTATGCAAATCGTGTCCAAAAATATACACCCCCAGAGAGTAGAAGCCATGTTGTTTTTCCCCTGTGCAAATCATGCCTCCCCCACATTGCTTTTCTATTAAAAGCCATAGAAGGTTTTCCCTTCAAAGATCCCCGCGCCCGGGGAATTTTAAAATACTCTAGCGAGGGAGCGAAACAGCATGGATCAGTCTCTTATAACTACTGGAAGAGAATACAAGCATCTCAAATAATGGATAATTCCTACAACAAAGTAAGTCACTTTCTCTGTTAAAACTTTTTCCTCTCCAGGGTTTGTACTAACCGAGACCTATCCGCAAATATTTCAAAATCATTCCACTATGCTTTGTTTATAGTCGTTTGAAAGCATAAAATACACTCTGTTTACAGTGTAAAAACCCATCCCCCCTCCATTCATTAAAAATTAATTTTTTCAATAGAATTTATTCCCTTTTACTCAAAAAGTGCCTTTTTTCCCTCATGCATTGAAACCGAGAAACTATTAAATTTGATGAATCTCTTTGCAGTCTAAGCAATGAAATATGTGAATACGTCTCAAGAGGGGAGCTTTGTAGATAACCTTCGCAAGGAAAGGATTGCCAATAATTATAGCAAATAAAACATAACATAATTCTAAGTTGTCTGAACGATGTTCCAATTTTTTAGAAATTAATGCGTAATAGAGATATATTAGGATTGGAAATTACGTGTAAGGAGGAGGGGCATGCGGGGGCGTAATAAAAAACATTTATTCATTGCTAATTCTACTTTATTATATAATGGACAGGAGGAGAGTTAATAAAAAGAGACAAACTTGGGCCCTAAGAAGGTATTTTGAGGTTGGGATCAATTTAAATGCTCTTAATTTCAAATTCCTAGTTTTTTTCTTTTCTTTTTTTTTAAATTCCTGCGTATAAAGAGACGATTACTGTTGCATATTATTAGATAACTTGGTTTCTACGCCTAGCTCATACCTTCAAAATTTTACTATTTTTGATTCCTTGAAAGGGGGGGGGGGCTGTCCTAAAAACCTATTATTCGATTATTCTTTTTTTTTGTAATCCATTTAAACGATCTCACATAAAAACATATCTAGCTCAACTATTGTCTATTATAGGGAGAATAAAAGTTTTCCGCTTTTCATCGTACATGAGTTATTAGTTGATGTTATACCATTGGTCCATGGTGGCGGGGTTCTATCCGCGCCCAAGAATATACCTTAAGTTGGTTTTATAGCAAAACTATGGCTTTCAATAAATACAGTTTTCACAAATATATTTATCAATAAAATTCTAGTTTTGCTTTCCTGGAAAGGCGAGGGCTGCCTATTTTCAGATCTAGATTTTAAAGTCCATTTAAATGCTCTTATTTTCGAATTCATGGATTTTATCTGCTCTTTAGGTGATAAATAGTTTAAGAGGCTCTCATAAAAATTGTGCTTTCAATAAATTTTGTTTTTCTTCTTTTCTTCTGTAGAAGGGAGTACTAATTTATACTAAATTTTCTTTTCTTCTGTAAAAGGGGGATATTATTTTATACTAAATTTTCTCCTCTTTTTTGAATTTTCCAATTCTCCCCCTCCTTCAAAGAGGGCAAGGGGCAACGAAGTCACATCCGTGCAGAGGTTGGAGATAGCTACCCCATCCAGGTTCACAGCCTAAGCTCCCAGCCATCGAGCTGTCACACTGCCGGCCCAGGCTCCCAGTCATTGAGCTGCCACGTTGCCAGCTCAAGCTCCCAGCCATCGAGCTGCCACACTGCCATTCCAAACTCCCTGCCATCGAACTGCCGTGCAGACTAAGCAAATACCCGCCCATCGAGCTGTCACGCTGCCAGCTCAAGCTCCCAGCCATCGAGCTGCCTTGCTGCCTGCCCAAGCTTTCAGCCATGAAGCTTCCACGCTGCTAGGCCAAGATACAAGCCATCGAGTTGCCACGGTGTCCGGTCAACTTGCCGCCCTGGCTGCAAAAAGCCGCTACGTTGCCGAACATAATGCAATGCCAGGGCCGTCCAGCACCCAAGACCCATTTTTGGCAGAATCTGAAGAGGTGAGTACTTTTTCAATTTACGTTTTGCCTTTCATTGAACCTTTTTTACTCCTTTTTCTTTTCACTATTTTTTCTATGTCACAGGACCAAGTTATAGAAATATCTAAACAAAGGTATTTTTCAACCTAATAAAAGCTAATTTTTGATTTTGATGACATTAAAAAAGTTTTTTAGGCTTTTCCCTAGAATATTAAAGGTTCAATTTATATTCTCTGGCTACTAATGGCTTTCTATTCTTTTAAGTGTTGCTCTTAGTTTAATAGACTCCCGCAAAAAAACTTAAATTATTTTATTCACTTAAGAGCGTCCTCTTTGTTTATTTTACCTTTTTGCTAGAATATTGGAGGTCCAGCTTAGATGCTCCTCTTATTTTAAAGGACTCTAAATAAGGCTGTTTCAACTTTTTTCTCGCCTAATAAAATCTAATTTTCACTTGTCGAAAACATTGTCAGTTTTTTACTCTAAATTATTTTTATTCTTTTAAGAGTAATCTTTTTTTCATGCGGTTGGAATACTGAAGGTACACGTTATATACTATTGCACTTCAAAGGAAATAGATAAGAACGTTTATTTCGGGGTTCCTAATAAAGTGGGAATGGGAGCATTCATTTCATAGCTTAGAATACGACTCGAAGAGTTTAGGGAAGCTCCTGTTAGTTCCATTCATACAAAAAATTCCTTTTTTAGGCCAATATTGGACGGCTCATGGCGGAATTCATTAGGGGAGGACCACCAACCCCAAAGGAAGCCTCCGAGGAGTTGATGGCCTGGGCCGATGCATTTATTACCAGATGGCGAGAACCAAATCACCCCTTGACAAGTTATAACTTTTTTAACTGCTAGTAAGGAGGTCCAAGAAAAAAAGGGTCTTTCAGAGCATTGTAACATGTATAGTAGTAGTGCATGTATAGCAGTATAGCAGTAGTCCTTTCAATACTTCATAATACATACAGAGGGTGCCCTATGGAAGGGCATTACATTTTAAGCAGTAGTTTGGGTATAGGGAGTACCTTTCAATGCTTCATAATACATACAAAGAATGCCCTATGGAAGGGCATTACATTTATAGCAGAAGTGTTGCATAGAACGCCCCTACATGCTTGGTCAGTATTAGGGTTTCCATGAGTTCAAGGGGGCATGGTATCCCATAATATAATGATACTTTCCAATGAGTAGTGTGGGTTTAAGACTTCAAATACTTGTTTTACCCTTCTATACTTGTTCTCTCTTTTCATAGTTTAGTACCTTCCAGCGAGCTAATATGCTCTTATTATTTTTCCAGGCCCACATAGCATCTAATGATGACATTTTACCACCGCCATCAGAATTCCGTGATACTCCAACGGAGAGTGAACGCAAGGGGAGTTTAAGTGCGGAGCGAGTCAGGATAGTGTGGCTCCCACTAAGTTTAATTTAGACAGTTTTGTTCATAGTCTCGGCCTCGATATTGACCATAAATGGGTTGAAGATCAGTTACCATCGAGTGAGGTCGAGACAACATCCATCATGGATAACTAATTAGGGGAGCAAAGTGGAGCTGGCTTGCTCCCAGTTTTGCCTAATCCTTATTTATCAGATACCGCTTTGCGCAAAATTCATGTCTAAAGGGCCGAGTTTGGTGATCCGTTTAATTCCCTTATAAGTGGTAGGATCCAAACAAATCCTATAGAAACCGCACACTCCTTAGTCATCATGATTCGAGCACTTCTCGAAAACCATATACGGGAGGCGGGTGGGCGGGATTCTTTAAAAGCATCCATCACGTTTAAAACTATTTTGTTAATATAAGTTTGGGGGTTTTGCACGAGTATTACATACACACAAGAATACAGACGCTGCATCCGGACCTGCACAATTTTGAGGGTGTGTTTTTGGATAGGGTGGGTGAACTTTTTAATAAGATGGAGGGTTATAATGAGAACGGGAGTGGGTTGGTTGTTTTATTTATAGAAAAATTAGAGCTTAACATTGCTAAATTTAAAAAGGAATTTGTTTTAAGAAATGGAGGGAGGACAGGGGTTGCAAAATATAATACAAATTTTAAAGGTGCTAAAGATGTACAACGATTCGATTTCGACACGGAATTGGAGTGTTTAAAATATTCCGTCCTTTTTGCAGGACATAAGCCCCTGCAAATGCAAGTTACTAAGACAATGTTGGACGATTGGGCAGTTAATGGCGCTGGGAAAGGGTCTGAATTTCCAAAAGTGGATTTTAATTGTTTAAAGGGGCAATATCCAGTTACACTCAAGGGGATTGATATTTTTGAATGGGCAAAGAAGCATTTATTAGTTTGGGTTACAGTTTTAAAACTTGATGAAGAATATAAATAACTGGAACTAAGCGATAAAAAGTGGTAATTTATTCCTTAAGGGCACCGTCTATTGAATCAGTGAAGCACTGGGTATGGATTCTCTACGAACCTGCTAATGATCCTAAATCAATTGGATATTTCTTTCCTATCCCCCATACTAGCAGGGTTATAAGTTAGGGTAAAAATTATAATGATGGGAGGAGATACTAATACTGCCCAAAGTTTCTATCTAAATTTACTAGATTTACTATCTATATTACTGAATTAAAACTATATTATCACTTGAGACACTGCAAGCGTCATGGGTAACGGTCTGTGGAAACAGTTTCAGGGGACAATGCTACCTTGCGTTTCAGAAGCTTTCAGAACAAACTGTTTCAGAGCAGCGATGAATCATTGGACATTGAGTCTGCGCTCACGGATGTGTCGGATCGGTTAAATTTTAATCGTGCTAAGGGGTATGAAGCCATCGCGATCTCTTTTTCACATGCGCGAAGAGATTCAAGTAGTTCCATGCAACTGGTAGATTTTTTTTGAGACGTAAAGTGGAGAATACTGTGTTGGCACAGCTATGGTTGCTCTTATTAAAAAGAAAATGAGGCAATTTTACGAATGAATCTATCACCAGAAGACGAATTGGCTATTAAACACAAGAAAATTTATTGGGTTTGTATAAAAAAAAATAATGAGGGGAATAAGAAAGCCTGCGATCATGACCATTTTATGGCAAGACATTTTATCAAGTGGAAGTAACTTTCGGGGGGTTGTGCATAAATCGTGTAATTTAAATGTTAGACAGCAATACTTTTTACCGGTTTACATGCACAATTCCAACTATGATTTGAAATCCATATTTCTGGGTTTGGAATGATTGCAGAAATGTGAAGTTGAGGATGGCGCATGGGTAGATGGTTTTTTTCTAATAGCATCATACCGAAATCATCTGAAAAGTTGCTAGTCTTAGAATTTATATGGCAAGCAATGGATAATGGTAAAGCGCACTTGAATAAAATCCGTTTCCTTGATTCCTTTAGTTTTTTCCCCAAATCTATAACTCAATTGATTCAACTACAGAAAAGCGATGATTTGAATAGTTTTCCACTCCGTAAACAGGACTTACCAGATAAGGAACTGTATGATTTATTAAAGTTTAAGGATGTATACCCGTAGAAGTACTACAGCTCCGCCTCGAAGCTGAGTAATACTCGTACGGGTATATACCCTTGCACGCTAATAAATAATACAGTTCCTCATCTGGTAAGTGCTGTTTAAGGAGGGGAAAACTATTCAAATCATCGCTTGTCTGTACTGGAATAGATTGACTTAGAGACTTAGGGAAACAACTAAAGGAATCAAGGAAACGGATTTTATTCAAGTAATGAAAAATTACAGCCCATCGCAGAGTCTTATGATTCATTTTGCGATCGTTAATGCACCACTGCAGATTATGAATTTTCCAAGAGGGTTTGGGCAAAGGGAGTCTGCAAAAGTGGTTGGGATTATTGTAAAACGTACCTGGCAAGTGATGTTTTGCCGTTGTTGGATATTGTCTGTAAAAACACAGAAAAAATTTTTGGAGAATTTGGGTTGGATTTGGGTTATTATTTTTCCACTCCTTATCTGGTCATGGATTAAATTCTTAAAATCAGTGAAGCTGAAATAGATCTGATCGCCGACGTGGATCAGTACCTGTTTGTAGAGAGATTCATCAGGGGAGGGTATGTTTTCCATGGGAACCGTATTCTTGAAACCGACCCGACTGGACAACGCACCGGTGGAAAGTCCGACGTCGTTTTCTTGGATATAAATTCCCTTTATCTGTCGGCAATGTCTCACTTTTATTTGCCGTGTGGGAATTACCAATGGCTTGAAGATCCTTCTGCTCCAGATTTTCACAATATTCAAACTGTTGAGGCAAATAGACCACAAGGATGATTTTTCAAAATTGACGGTGAAATACCTCTGGAACTTCATGACTCGGTAAAAGACTTTTAGCATGCATCAATAGACCGGTGCTTAGAGACTCTTTGAGTCCTACAATTTATCTTTGGTAGAGAATCAAGGTATGAATTGGACACCTCTACACAAAAGCTTATTGCCGGTCTGGAGCCGAAACGGAATATTGCTGTACCCCACGTTCTTTTGCGGTGGATGCTTGCCAACGGTTTCAATGACACAAGGATTCAAAGAACCCTCCAGTTTGATCAAAAACCTTACTTGAAGACGTATATTGACACTTTTTTCAATAAACGGTCTCAAGCAAAGACAAGGGTCTAAAAAAATCTTTAAGTTCATTTTAAATTCGGCCTTTGGTAAGATATGTGAGAGTTTGCGTAACAGGAGTCGTAGTGACGTTTTGACTGACCCAAAACAAGGTGCCCGAATCATTACGGATCCACACTTCACATCATTTACAATCATAGACTCCAATATGATACTTTTACATAGAAAAAAGAAATTTTGTATTAAATAAAAACATTGCCGCTAGCAGTGCCATTTTATAAATTTTGAAAAAAAGTGCCAATGGCAGGGGATGGGAAAAGTTCATTTGTTTATGAAGACACCGATTCACTCCTGTTGAAAGCTAAAACAGATAAACTGTTAAACGATCTGGAAAATGGAGAGTACATTAGCTCTCGGAAGGATTATACAAACTGGGATGAGTCCCTCTATCTGGAGATGGTGAAACGTAAGGCCCCAAAACAATTGCTTAAATTAAAATCAGACACTGGGAGTGACTTGGTATCATATGGTGTATTTCCAAGTTCGAAGGTGTACTGCGTGGAAACGCACAATGAGACTACAAAAAAAGTCTGCAAGGGGGTGCCTTCATACTATGTAAAGGAAATTTCAACATGAGTGTTTATAGGAACTGTATAAAAAGCCATTTTGGTTCCAAGAGCGAGTGTCATGGTCATTCGATCTTTAAAATATAAAAACTATACAGCTCGGGTCGACAAAATGCCATGTCCACCATATCGGACACCATATCGGAGAAAATGAAGTATTTTACCGAGTCATGAAGTTCCAGAGGTATGTCACCGTCAATTTCAAAAAGACATCTTTTTGGTCCATTTTCCTCAACAGTGTGAATATTGGGGAAATCTGGAACAGAAGGATCGTCAAGCCATTGGTAATTCCCACACGGCAAATAAAAGTGAGACATTACTGACGGATAACGGGATTTCATATCGAAGAAAATGGCGTCCGAAAACATTTATTCATTGCTAATTCTACTTTATTATATAATGGGCAGGAGGAGAGTTAATAAAAAGAGACAAACTTGGGCCCTAAGAAGGTATTTTGAGGTTGGGATCAATTTAAATGCTCTTAATTTCAAATTCCTAGTTTTTTCTTTTCTTTTTTTTAAATTCCTGCGTATAAAGAGACGATTACTGTTGCATATTATTAGACAACTTGGTTTCTACGCCTAGCTCATACCTTCAAAATTTTACTATTTTTGATTCCTTGAAAGGGGGGGGGGCTGTCCTAGAAACCTATTATTCGATTATTCTTTTTTTTGTAATCCATTTAAACGATCTCATATAAAAACATCTCTAGCTCAACTATTGCCTATTATAGGGAGAATAAAAGTTTTCCGCTTTTCATCGTACATGAGTTATTAGTTGATGTTATACCATTGGTCCATGGTGGCAAGGGGGTGCTATGTAAAGGAAAATTTCAACATGAGTGTTAATAGGAACTGTATAAAAAGCCATTTTGGTTGCAAGAGCGAGTGCCATGGCCATTCGATCTTTAAAATATAAAAAGAACAGAAGGATCGTCAAGCCATTGGTAATTCCCACACGGCAAATAAAAGTGAGACATTACTGACGGATAGCGGGATTTCATATCGAAGAAAATGGCGTCCGAATTTTCACCCGCGCGTTGTCCAGTCGGGCCGGTTTTGAGAATACGGTCCCTGTGGAAAACATACCCTCCCCTCATGGATCTTTCTACAAAAAGGTGTTGATCCACGTAGGCGATCAGACCCATTTCTGCTTCACTGATTTTAAGAACTATATCCATCACCAGATGAGGAGCGGAAAATAATAGCTCAAATCCAACCCAAATTCTTCATACATTTTGTCCATGTTTTTACAGATAATATCCAACAACGTCAAAACATCCCTTGCCAGATACATTTTACATTAATTCAAACCATTTTAACCCCCCCCCCCTTTTCCCAAACCCTCTTGGCAAATTCATAATTGGCAGCATTGTTATGACGATCACGAAGTGAATCATAAAACTCTGCGATGGGTTGTAATTTTTCCTCACTTAGCTTCAAGGCGGAGCTGTAGCACTCTTACGGGTATATGCCCTTACACGTTAATAAATCAAACAGTTCCTCATCGGGAAAACTATTCAAATAATAGCTTGTCTGTAGTTGAATCAATTGACTTAGAGATTTAGAGACAAAACTCAAGGAATCAAGGAAACGGATTTTATTAAAGTACGCTTTACCAATATCCATTGCTTGCTATTTAAATTCTAAGATTAGCAACATTTCTGATGATTTTGATATGATTTTATAAGAAAAAGAGCTAACTATCCATGCACCATTTGTAACTTCACCTTTCTGCAATCATGCCACCCCTGGTAATATGAACTTCAAATCATAGTTGGAATTTTGCATATAAACCGGTAAAAAGTATTGCTGTCTAAGATTTAAATTACACGATTTATGCGCAGCCCCCCCCCCCCCCAAAGTTACTTCCCCTTGATAAAACTTCTTGCCTTAAATGGTTATGATCGCGGGCTTTCGCATCCCACTCATTATATTTTTGTCTTATAAACCCAACAAATTTTCTTATTTTTAATAACCATCTCGTCTTCTGGTGATATATTCATTGGATAGTGTGTATGGCGCAGCCGTGAAATAGCCTCATTTGCTGTTTTAATAAGAGCAACCATAGCTGTGCCAACACAATCTTCTCCTCCCAACGTCTCAACAAAATCTACCAATTGCGTGTAACTACTTGAATCTTTTCTTGCATGTGCAAAAGAGATCGCAATGGCTTCTTACCCCTTAACACTATTCAAATTTGACGGATCCGACACATCCGTGAGCGCAGCCTTAATATCCAATGATACCTTGTTGCTCTGGAACAGTGATTTCTGAAAGCTTGTGAACCGCAAGGTGGCATTGTTCCTTGAAACCATTTCCACATTCTGGTACCCATGACGCTTGCATTGTCTCGAATGAATATTTAATTTTAATACAGTATAAAATCCAGATAGGCACATTGGGCAGCAATAGCATGTCCTCCCATCATTATAATTTTTACTCTCCCTTAAAACCCTGCTAATATGGGGGATAGGAGAGAAATTTACAATTGATTCAGGATCTTTTGCAGGCTCGTAGAGAAGCCATAACAAGTGCTTCACTGATTCAATAGACGATGCCCTTAGAATTAAATTACCCCTGTTTTATCGCTTAGTTCCTCTTCTTTATATTCTTTATCAAACTGTAACCCTAAGTTCTAAATGCTCATTTGCCCTTTCACAAATATCAATCCCCTTGAGTGCAACTGGATATTGCCTCTTTAAACAACTAAAATCTACTCTCAGAAATTTAGACCCTTCCCCAGCGCCATTAACTTCCCAATCATCCAACATTGTCTTAGTAACGTGACTTTGTAGGGGCTTATGTCTTGCCACAAGGATGGATTATTTGAAAGACTCCAAGCCCGTGTCGAAATTGAATCGCTGTACACCTTTAGTACCTTTCAAATTTGCCTTATATTTTTCACCCCCTGTCCCCCCTCCCACCTCTTAAAACAAATTCCTTTTTAAATTTAGTAATGTTAAACTCTAATTTTTCTATAAATAAAACTACCAACCCACTCCCATTCTCATTATAACCCTTCATCCTATTAAAAATTTCAACAATCAAATCCAAACACACACTCTCAAAATTGTGCAGGTCAGGATGCAGCGTCTGTATTCTTGTTAATATATAATGCTCGTGCAAAACAATCGAACTTGCATTAAAAAAATAATTTTAAACGTGATGGATACTTTTAAAGAGTCCCGCTCACCCGCCTCTCGTATAAGATTTTCGAGAAGTTTCCGAATCATGCTGAAGTAGGAGTGTTTGGTTTCTATAGGATCCGTTTGAATACTACCACTTGTAAGGGAATGAAACGGATCACAAAGCTCGGCCCTATATACATGAATGTTCCGTGAAGCAGTATCTGATAAGTAAAAATTAGGCTACACTGGGGGCCGAGCCAGCTCCAATTCGCTCCCCTAATTCATTGTCCATGGCAGTTGTTGTCTCGACCTCAATCGATGGTAACTGATCTTCAGCCCATTCATAGTCAATATCGTGGCCAAGACTATGCACAAAACTGTCTAAATTAAATTTAGTGGGAGCCACACTATCCTGACTCGTCCCCGCACTTAAACCACCCTCGCGTTCACTTTCCGTTTAAATGTCACGGAATTCTAATGGCGGCGGTAAAAATGTCATCCTTAGATGCCATGTGAACCTAGAAAAATAATAAAAGCACATTAGCTCGCTGGAAGGTATTAAACTATGAAAAGAGAGAACAAGTACAGAAGGGTATCATGACCCTTTGAAGTCTTAGACCCACACTAATCATCGGAAAGTATCATTGTATTATGGGATACCATGCCCCCTTGAACTCATTGAAATCCTACTACTGACCATGTATGTAAAGGCGCCATATACTCACACTACTGCTTTAAATGTAATGCCCTTCTATAGGGCACCCTTTGTATGTATTATGAAGCATTGCAAGGTATGCCCAAAGTACTGCTATATTTGTTACAATGCTCTAAAAGACCTTTTTTTTGTTTGGACCTTCCTACCAGCAGTTAAGAATGTTAAAACTTGCCGAGGGGTGATTTGGCTCTGGCCATCTTGTAATAAATGCATCGGCCTAGGCCATCAATTCCTCGGAAGCTTCCTCTGGGGGTGCTGGTCCTCCCCCAATGAATTTCGTCATGAGCCGTTCCATCTCGGCCTAGAAAAAAGAAAATTTTTAGGTATGAATGGAACTAACAGAAGCACCCCTATACTCTTCGAGTCATATTCTCAGCTATAAAATGATTGCTCCTATTTCCCCTTTATTAGGAACCCCGAAAATTTCTGCTCATTTTGTGTTTGATTTATTCATTCCTAGTGATTTCTGTTCGCCTTATGGTGGAATTATTTTGCGACTAATTTTAATTTTTTAGGCTTTAAAATAGCACTTTAATTTTATTTCAAAAGCTGAAAAATATTTTTCTTAAGTCGCAAAGGAGCAAAGCAATATTTTGGCCTTCAAAAGGAAACAAATATTCTTTTATTTGCTCATATTGAAAGTAAATTGTTATGACTGTAACATACTTCTTAAATAACCAATTAAACGACTCAAAACAGACCCATAGTAATAATTGACGGTACTTGTGCATTATATCTTACCCACCGCTATACACGAAAGAAGTCAAGTTTGGTTAATGCTACTGAAATAAAATAAAATAAATTGAAAATATAATAGCCTAGAAACAAATTTGGGCTATATATTTGCACATTAGGGATGGGGGGTCTTTGGGGGGGGGGGTTAAAGCCTTGCATATATTAAATACTTAACCTAACCTAACCTAGGTACCGTATTCCTCCCCCCCCCTAAACCCCAAAAAACAACAGTTTAAATATTGTAAACGCGATAAGAAATCACGTATGCAATCCATTTATCTAGTAAATACCCGTTTGTCTGGTTTCCTGTAGTATTTCCTAGTACAGTATATAGCGGTGGGTGAGATATAAAGCACAAGTATCTAATTGACTAACTATTGTTGTTTTCAATCCCATAGACTAAAAGCGTATACTAATCAGGAAAGATGCAAGGGAGCAAGGGAGGAAAGAAACCAATAGCAATAATAGAATAATTAAAAGATTATGTTAATTTTGACTCTATAGCATCAAATCGTACACCAATTACACACATATGCAAAGGAGGAGGGATTTCCAGACCATGTTTCCTCCCTGTTTAAGTTGTGCAATTATTGTAGTCTTTTCTTCTTTATTTGCATGTGGTTACTGCAAGTTCGTATTGCTTTAACTTTTTGTTTTGCTAACACTAAATAAACATTTCTGGACGTGCTCGCTACTACTACAGACTAATACCAATAATTGGGGGAAATAATTGTTTTTCTTTAATTTGCCACATCTTTAGCCCAGTTATTTCTTGCCTTACTTTTACGTAAAATTATGAGGAGAGAGAAAGTAATTCCCTAATGCATTTATTTACTTACCTACATAATTCACAAGATACAGAGCAACTTTAAAAAACACATATAAGGGAAAGAAGAATTTTATCTTTGGAAAAAATAAAAATAAAAGCTAGCTACATTTCTACAAGTTTGCCCTTATGTGTGCTCGTGGAACTTGTTCTGAGGGGGAGGCAAAGTCTTTAAAGTTGTCTAAAAAGGGGTAAATGTTGGAAAAGGGTATTTTTGACCAAATCATTCTCAAGTTCGTAGTGAATAGCGGAAGTTTGAACGAAAAATACGCCATTAGTGTGACACTAACGTACGGCCTGGCAATGATTAGGTAGGCAACTCTAACACTCAGTTGTGATCGCCCAATAAAAAAATCGATGCTCTTGATGCACTCTTTATGTAAATTTATGTGACACCTACTGACAGCATGTTTTAAATACCGAAATTGTATTATTTATTTTGAAGATCATAGGTCTAATTGTACATTTCATGTATGCTTAGCTCAGATACGTTTGTCAGATGAAAAAAATTGTTACAATTTGTGTAGGCTCCAACGGTTAGGGAGGGACAAGTCCAAGTATATTGTGGGGATACAGATTCACTCTTGTTAAAAGTAAAAACTAATAATTTATTTGATGGTTTTGCTAAAGGTGAATATATTAGCTTTAGGATGAAATTTTGCAATTGGGATAGGTCTATTTATCCAGAGTTCGTTAAACACCATCCTCCAAACAAGCTTTTATTATTATTAAGTAAAAAGAAACAAGTTTTTTTTTATCAAAACTAAAGAGCGAAGATATGTCCTAAGCAGAGCAAAAAAAAAAAACTACAAGAGATTATAACGAACAATGAAGTAAAAGTTAAAAGAAATAGATATTAGACTTAATAAAAAATTGAAACCAATAATGAACTTTTAATTTGCCAAAAAACCTGACATTCAGCTCAAAACGAACAGAGATTAACTGATATATGGCTAAGGAAGTCGTCACCCTCGTACTCCAATTTTACTAAGGAACATACATTAAAATACGGATTTTAAAATTTTTATTGGATTCACCTGGGGAAAAAGGGAGTGAGGGGGGCTGATTACTCTCCGATCTTTTGCTTTTTGAAAAGGGCAATAGAACTCTCAATTTCCAATCAAATGAGCCCCATCCAAAGTTTACACGACCACCCTTTCCATTAAAATCTTGTATAATATGCCTTTTTCCCGAGGGCAGGGGGAACTGTCAAACTTGGAACCGTAGTTATTTAACCTTCGACCTATTTTGAACAAAATAATTCCTAAAAATTTTGACCGGAGGCATTGTTGGGGAAAGGGCAAGGTTATGGGGGGGGGTGATTTTCTGTAAGGAGGGCCTCCCAGAGCCCTGGGGGTTGTGGGAGGCGGCATCCCCAATGACATGACTACTGAGCCTTTCAACTATGCTGAACAAAATAGCTATCTCAAAATTTTGATTGGATGTTTTTGGGGAAATGACGTGTGGGAAAATGGGGTCGCTGGTTGCCCTCCAATCCCTTTTGACTCTTAAAAAGAGAAAAAAATGTTTAATATTGTAATTTTCAATTGAATGAGCTACTTTGGAAGTTTCTATGACAACTTCTTCTATGTGAAGTGCCTTGGTAAAAAAAAAAAAAAAAAAAAAAAAAAAAAAAAAAAAAAAAAAAAAAAAAAAAAAAAAAAAAAATGTGCACATTTCGCTCTTTACATAGGCAGCACAATTGCACGGCCTATAAAAATCAGACACATGAGGTGACTTGATTTCCAATTACGTACTTGGTGGTCCGAAGGTGTGTGCAAATATACAATGAGAAAATCAAAAAAAGGTTGCAAGAGGGAGCCTACACATTATGTATTGAACAATTTCGACATGAGTGTTTATAGTAATTATGTTAAAAGTAGTCTTATCCCTAGAGTAAAAGTCAGGGTGATTCAATTTTAAAAATTTAGAAATTATAAAATTGAAGTAGAAATAGTTGCCATATTAGCCATATTGGATAAAGCTTATAGGTGCTATCCATTGAACACTGCCTTACTTTGTACCGATATGAACATGTAAAATTTAGACAGCATCTCGGTCTGAGCAAACTGTCAAATTTAAATTCCGATTTTTCTTTTTTCTCTGTAACAGTGGAGGGAGGGTAAGGGTGGGGATACATCAACCTATAATTTAATTGTATTTTTTCCACTTTGAATGCATACTATGTTGTTGTTGTTGTTGTATTGTATCCGTGTTTTGGGTTTGTGTCTAAAGGCATTGTTCTTGTTATTATTGTTTTTTATTCGTTTAAAATGTTTTTATTTGTATTTTGTGATTGTTAAAAAGAAATTATGTAATATTTTCAAGTGAAAAAAAAAAATAACATATGTTTTTGTTATTTTCTTCGGAGGCCTTCGGCCGCTGCTGCCACCACGGAGGGAGGGAGGGGGGCTGGCTTTCAGTAAGCCACCGATACAGTCACCCTATCCCACCCAGGAAGGAGGTTGTATTGGGGTGGGGGGTTCACCCACGATTTTCTCATAGTGATTAAAAATGATGAATTTTTTAAAGTTATATTATAAATAAAAAAAATTGTAGTTTTTTTTACTCTGCTTAGGACATATCTTCGCTCTTTAATTTTGATAAAAAAAAACTTATTTCATTTTACTTAATAAAAATAAAAGCTTATTTGGTGGATGGTGTTTCACGAACTCTGGATAAATGGACCTGTCCCAGTTGCTAAAATTCATCCTAAAGCTAATATATTTACCTTTAGCAAAATCATCAAATAAATTATCAGATTTTACTTTTAACAAGAGTGAATCTGTATCCCCACAATAAACTTGGACTTGTCCCTCCCTAACCGTTGGAGCCTACACAAATTGTAACAATTTTTTTCATCTGACAAACGTATCTGAGCTAAGCATAATGGCGAATTTGGCGTATTTACGTACTAATGACGTATTTTCCATTCAAATTTCCGCTATTCACTACGAACATGAGAATTATTTGGTCAAAAATACCCTTTTCAAACATTTGCCCCTTTTTAGACAACTTTAACGACTTTGCCTCCCCCTCAGAACAAGTTCCAAGAGCGCACATAAGGGCAAACTTGTAGAAATTTAGCTAGCTTTATTTTCATTTTTTTTCCAAAGATACAGTTTTTCTTTTCCTTATGTGTGGTTTTTAAAGATGCTCCATATCTGGTGAATTATGTAGGAAAGTAAATAAATGCAATATGGGAATTACTTTCTTTCTCCTTATATTTTTACGTAAAAGTAAGGCAAGAAATAACTGGGCTAAAGATGTGTCAAATTAAAGAAAAACAACTATTTCCGCCAATTATTGGTATTAGTCTGTAGTAGTAGTGAACACGTCCAGAAATATTTATTTAGTGTTAGCAGGACAAAAATTTAAATAAGATACCTAAGTTAGGTCACGTATTTAATATATGCTATGCTTTACCTCCTCCCCCGAAGAAATTCTACGTGGAAAATTTCCTAACACTTTAGAGAAATTTCCACAGAGAAAGTAAAAAATAGGTATTCTTCTAAATAACCAATTCTCATTTGATAAGAATTTTCTGAATGAAAAAGCTACAATTAGCCATGTCTTGAGGCATACTGCAAAATACTTGATCAAACAGTTCGTGGTAACGAACTGTAAGTAAGGAGCGACCCGGCTCAATGGTAACCGAAAGTCTAAAAACCAGAATTTTGATACCAATAGATAAATCAAGAGAATCAGATTTTAATTGTGATTTCAAATATATAAGTTTCATCAAGTTTAATATTACACATCAAAAGTTATGCGCCTGAGAAAATTTGGCTTATTTTCGAAAAAAAGGGAAAAATACCCTCTAAAAGTTATAGAACCTTAATGAAAACCACGCCATGATATTCAGCGTATCAGAGAACCCTACTGTAGAGGTTTCAAGCTCTTATCTACAAAAATGGGGAATTTTCCATTTTTTTGCCAGAAGAAAGATCTCGGATGCGTGTTTATTTGTTTTTTTGTTGTTTTTTTTCTTTTTCCCAGGGGTATATCGTATTGACCCAGTGGTCCTAGAATATCGTGAGAGGGCTCTTTTGAACGAAAATTAAAAGTTCCAGTGCCCTTTTTAAATGACCAAAAAAATTGGAGGGCAACTTGGCCCCCTCCCATGCTCATTTTTTCCCGAAGTCACCCGATCGAAATTTTGAGATAGCCATTTTGTTCAGCATAGTCGAAAATCTAATTAACATGTTTTCGAGGATGACTTAATCCCCCACTGTTCTCGGGGGAAGGACTGCAAGTTATAAATTTTGCCCATTTTTTACATATATTATTGGTTATTGGCAAGTATACAGGCGTTTTCAGGAGGATTTTTTTTCATGTGGGAGGTCGGGGTTAGAGTAGGGGTTACGTGGGAGGATCTTTCCATGGAGGATATTTCCTTGGGGGAAGGGACATCTCTATGAAGGGGGCGCCAGATTTCCCAGCATTATTTAAAAAACGATCAGAAATTAAATAAAAAACAAGTTTTTTTCAACTGAAAGTAAGAAGCAACATTAAAACTTTAAACGAACAGAAATTATTACGTATATGAGGGGGTTCGCCCCTAGTCAATACCTCTCTCTTTACGCTAAAGTTTTTTCAGTACTTTCAAAAGAGCTATCTATTCTAATTAACCGGCCTTTGTGATTCAGGGGTTTTTGATTCGGACAAAATTCGAACTTTAGCGCAAAGAGCGAGGTATTGACTAGGGAGCGAACTCCCTAATATATGAAATAAAAACATACGAATATAGAAATTCGTTACGTAAGTTAATTCGTAAGTTACGTCAGAACAAAATTTCGAGAAAGCCAATTAGCCAAAAAAAGGAAAATTAATATGCGAATTTCGTTTTAATTATTCATGTACGGTGAGCCAAAATCAAAGCTGCATTAATTCAAATACGTTCAGAAATTAACTAAAAAAAACAATTTTTTTTAACTGAAAATAAGGAGCGATATTAAAACTTAAAACGAACAGAAATTATTCCGTATATGAAAGGGGTTTTCCCCTCCTCAACACCTCACTCTTTACGCTAAAGTTTTTATTGTTTTAAAAAATAAAGCTGTGAGACAAAGTCAAACTTTAGCTTAAAGAGCGAGGTGTTGAGGAGGGGAAAGCCCCTTTCATATACGGAATAATTTCTTTTCGTTTTAAGTTTTAATGTCGCTTCTTACTTTCAGTTAAAAAAAAACTTGTTTTTTTTTAGTTAATTATCAATTCAAGCCGAAGGTCTCGACCGAGTCCGGGCCTCAAGACATGGCTAATTTTAGAAAAAAGCCAAGACAGATAGTCTGAGTAATTGAGAGGCAAAAATGTTTAATTGGGACAGGTAAATGGTGAGAATAAGCATGACTCTGTTATTGGGAAAGTATTTGTGTGTTAGTTTTTGGAAAGGCACACCTGCCTAATGGTAAATGGTGGGAGTAAGTATGACTCTGTTATTGGACAAGTACTTGTGTGTTAGTTTTTGGAAAGGAACGCCTGCCTTGAGTCTCAGGCAGGTTGACCAAGAATTTAAATTTCATTTAAAAATCAGGCACATGGTCATTTTGTTACCTTTTTTGGTGTCTGATCAGCATTTCGAGGTACCCATTTTGTACTTTATCTTCGGCTGCTCGACCAAGTCCGTTGATTTTGAATTGAAAATCAAGTATTTTGCAGTAGGCCTCAAAACATGGCTAATTGTATAAAAAAGCCAACACAGATAGTTTGACTAATTGAGAGGCGAAAATGCTTAGATGGGACAGGTAAATGGTGGGAGTAAGTATGACACTGTTATTGGACAAGTACTTGTGTGTTAGTTTTTGGAAAGGCACGCCTGCCTAGAGTCTCAGGCAGGTTGACCAAGAATTTAAAATTGCCATAGGACCATTAGATTGATAATGAAAAGAATTGTTAAATTTCATTTAAAAATCAGACATCTGGCCATTTTGTTACGCTTTATGATATCTGATGGACATTTCGAGGTAACCATTTTGTACTTTATCTTCGGCTGCTCAATTTTGCATGTGAGGAACTTTTCCTTAGGGTGAGAAAGAAACAATCAGGGGGGAATTTCCATGGGGGAGACTTTTCCTTGGGGAAAATCTTCTACTGGTGGAGATTTTAATCGGTGGGAATCTTCCAGGGGATATTTTCCAAAGGAGGAATTTGCTGGAGGGATTTTTCGGGAGGATCTTTCCAGGGATAAATTTTTGGAGGAACTCCTAGCACCTTGATCAAGAACTAAAACTGCATTGAACTATTTCTCGGCCCAAATAACATCCTTCCCATTCCCAACAAATGTGTGTTTTTCTTGTCGAAGAAAACGGTTTCCGAGAGTTTCAAGCCAATAGAAACGGTCACTACCAAACGATAAAGCCTTTTGAAATGGCCAGGGGAAAAACTCATGCATGGGAAGCATATTATTCTTTATCGAGGCAATGCTTGAGTGCTACCTCCGATATATTCCGTCCATAGTAATTATTTAACAGAGCTAGGGACTATATTTGGAGGATACGCCAAAGTAAAACTCCAAAAAGTAGAATTTTGGTAAAAATGAGTAAACCAAAATATCTGCTCTTTTTGTTGGCTTCAAACATGTGAACCTCATTAGTTTAAAACTTACTGGTCAAAATATTTAGCATGTTGAGAACTTACACAATTATCGAAAAGGGGAGAATATACCCCTGGCAATGATTCAAATCTGGTAGAACACTAAAACATCAATTTCAAATATCTGATAACCTTGTAGGGCAGGTTTCAAACCTGTATCTATAAAATTACAGACTATTGTATATTTACCGAGAATGAAAATCAAAGATTTCATTGTAACAAACTGTAAGTAAGGAGCGATGCGGCTCAATAGTAGCCGAAACTCTAAGAAATAGAGTCTTGATAACATTAGGTACGTAAAAATAATCAAATTTTATACTTATTTAAAATATGTAAAATCCATCAAATTTAATGTTAGGCTACCCATCAAAATTTACGAGTTTGAGAAAATTTGCCCTGTTTTGATAAAGGGGGGAAACACCCTCGAAACATCAAGTGATTTTAATAAAAATCACACCGTCAGATTATGCATGCCAAAGTACCTTACTCTAGAAATTTGAAACTCCTATGCAGAAAAATCTGGAAATTTTGCATTTTTTTGCTCGAACAAAGATCACGGAGGCGTGATTACTTTTTTTTCTAGGGTTGACCGTATTGGACCAATAATCGTAGAAGTTCAGGAGAGGGCTCATTTGATCGGGAATCAAAAGTCCTAGTGCTGTTTTTAAGTGACCAAAAATATTGGAGGGCAGTTTGCCCCCCTCCCACGCTCAGTTTTTCCCCAGAGTTCCCCGATTAAAATTTTGAGGTAACTATTTTTTTCAGGATACTCGGAAAATGTAAATCCTATGTCTTTGAGGATGACTTGACCCCTAATAGTCCCCGGGGAAGGGCTGTAAGCTATGAACTTTGCCCAATGTTTACATGCAATATTGATTATTGGGAAGCATAAAGACGTTTTTAGGGGGATTTTTCTGATGGAAGGAGGAGGGAGTTACGTTGGAGGATCTTTCTGTGGAGGAACTTTTTATGGCGGGAGGGAATTTTCCATGGAGGGGGAGCAGGATTTCCCAGTATTATTTAAAAAAACGGTCAGAAGTTATATAAAAAAAACTATTTTTTTCAAGTGAAAGTAAGGAGCAACATTAAAACTTAAAACGAACAGAAACTATTACGTAAATTGGGGCTGCCCGATCCTCAATACCTCGCTCTTTACGCAAAAGTTTTTTTTGAACTTTTAAAAGAGTTTATTATTCTAACTAAACGGCCTTTTTGATTCAAGAGTCATTCTTAAATAATTGGAACAAAAAGTTAAACTTTAGCGTAAGAAGGGAGGTATTGAGGAGGGGCGATCTCACCTTATATACGTAATAATTTCTGTTTGTTCTAAGTTTAAATGTTGCTCCTTACTTAAGTTGAAAAAACTTGTTTTTTTATTTAATTTTCTTTTAAGGGTGAAAGTATCAGACAAGTGGTTGTACAGTATTAGATGAGATCTCATAAGAACTAAAATGTAAAGTCCTATTACTCTTCCAAGGGAGCAAAAGAGTTTGCGCCCTAGTGAATCTTCAATTTTTCTCTTTAAAATAACAGTATTCACCCGGGTAGGGCCAAAATATTTTCAATTTAAATTACTAGGATAGGCAATTCTTTTGAAGATGTCGCAAAAGCATCTAGATATCTTTCTAGCATCAGGAAGTATATTATAGACATTGGTACCATTCATCCCTAAGCACATTAAAAAAAATCAAATAAACATAAAGAGCGGTATCAAAACTAATAAGGAAGAGAAATCGTCCTGAATATGAAGGAGGGCGGGGGATAGACAGCCTCTGAAAACCCCACTCATTCAATTTAACAATTGTAAAATCATGCAACAAATTATAGTTCAAATGTGTTATTTTCCAATCACTTTTCAAATTTCTTCCACTGACAATTCTATTCTTTCATGCAAATGCTAACAAATAAAAATCATCCGTTATGGTATTGGTTTAAAAAAATCTCAAGTTAGAGCATTTGTTTCTGAGATATGGAAGGAAAAAAAAAATCAAAATTTAGTGCAACAAGCAGAAAGTTGAGCATATTCAATGATATGGTACCACTGTACCTGTACCACTGTACCAATGATACCTGTACCTGTACCACTGTACCTGTACCACTGTACCCTGTACCACTGCATTCAATGATATGGTACCACTGTACCAACAGATGACCCCAAGGTCATCTGTTGGGAGCAATGGACTCTTACTTGGCCCATATTAGCTAACGCGTTCTTTGAGCTGAGTTGCTCAAAGTCATCACACACGTGTTTAACAGGTCTATTTTTTACTGTGAGACACCATGTATCATGAACATTGGCTTTACAAGCTGTAATTTCCAAATCACACACACATTTACAAATCACACACACTTATTAGCACACACACACTTGGCCCATATTAGCTAACACACACACACACACACACACACACACACACACACACACACACACACACACACACACACACACAACACACACACACACACACACACACACACACACACACACACACACACACACACACACACACACACACACACACACACACACACACACACACACACACACACACACACACACACACACACACACACCACACACACACACACACACACACACACACACACACACACACACACACACACACCACACACACACACACACACACACACACACACACACACACACACACACACACACACACACACACACACACACACACACACACACACACACACACACACACACACACACACACACACACACACACACACACACACACACACCACACACACACACACACACACACACACACACACACACACACACACACACACACACACACACACACACACACCACACACACACACACACACACACACACACACACACACACACACACACACACACACACACACACACACACACACACACACACACACACACCACACACACACACACACACACACACACACACACACACACACCACACACACACACACACACACACACACACACACACACAACACACACACACACACACACACACACACACACACACACACACACACCACACACACACACACACACACACACACACACACACACACACACACACACACACACACACACACACACACACACACACACACACA
The DNA here is from genome assembly GCA_027921565.1 of Artemia sinica. NCBI lineage: Eukaryota > Metazoa > Arthropoda > Branchiopoda > Anostraca > Artemiidae > Artemia > Artemia sinica. The sequence continues at coordinate 30,922,981 of CM051264.1, forward strand.
CCACACACACACACACACACACACACACACACACACACACACACACACACACACACACACACAACACACACACACACACACACACACACACACACACACACACACACACACACACACACACACACACACACACACACACACACACACACACACACACACCACACACACACACACACACACACACACACACACACACACACACACACACACACACACACAACACACACACACACACACACACACACACACACACACACACACACACACACACACACACACACACACACACACACACACACACACACACACACACACACACACACACACACACACACACACACACACACACACACACCACACACACACACACACACACACACACACACACACACACACACACACACACACACACACACACACACACACACACACACACACACACACACCACACACACACACACACACACACACACACACACACACACACACACACACACACACACCACACACACACACACACACACACACACACACACACACACACACACACACACACACACACACACACACACACACACACACACACACACACACACACACACACACACACACACACACACACACACACACACACACACACACACCACACACACACACACACACACACACACAACACACACACACACACACACACACACACACACACACACACACACACACACCACACACACACACACACACACACACACACACACACACACACACACACACACACACACACACACACACACACACACACACACACACACACACCACACACACACACACACACACACACACACACACACACACACACACACACACCACACACACACACACACACACACACACACACACACACACACACACACACACACACACACACACACACAACACACACACACACACACACACACACACACACACACACACACACACAACACACACACACACACACACACACACACACACACACACACACACACACACACACACACACACCACACACACACACACACACACACCACACACACACACACACACACACACACACACACACACACACACACACACACACACACACACACACA